>QEAP01000056.1:0-63501 GCA_006535975.1 Chytriomyces confervae
CCTTTTTCCTTCAATAAAACTCAGTCTCTCCATAACTCCTTTATTACTTCCTGCTCATCGCAGTCCAACTCCAAGTCTTGAATAGTCAAGTAGCTAGTTCCATCAGTTGACCTATTCCGTTATGTTTTAGCTCAAGTTAATGGAAGAGTGGTTAGAGCTTGTATCTCACACCCGGGGGACGTTGGATCAACCCACGGAGTAGCAATTTTTTATTGCTGCCATTCGCCACGGTTATTTAATCGGCCGATAAACTGCAGGTCATCGGCCGATATTCTGCAGTGCATCCGCCGATAAGCTGCCGCAGCAAATCGGACGAAAATCGCCAGTTTTTTTGGACCGAAAAACGGACGATATCAGAAATCGGCCGTTCATCCACCGGCAGTCGGCTCGTTAATCTGGAGTTTATTCCACAGTGAGTCGGCAGTCAAATCGTCAGGTTTCCGGAGCGGAATCAGGACCGTTTTTCGGACGCTGCCGATTGCGGCCGATGTCGGAGCCGATTCCGCTCCGATTTTGCTCGCGGCCGATTTCGGCCGGTTTTTACGCTAGCGGTGTACAGTGTTAGGAAGCGGGTGAATCAAGATGGGATAAATTCGCCCGTCGTACTCTCAAGCTCCACAAGTCAACTTACTTTTCTTTCTGCAGTGCGCACTGCATTCAAACTGCGTGCTGTGTTATGAGTCCCGTCAGTGCCAATTTTGTGCTAAAAATTTTGCTTTGATTGAACCCGAAATCGAACTGGCAACCAATCAGAAGGCTGCGGACTCACAATCGAAAGCCAATTGAAGTTTTTTTGCATTATTAATATTTTGATTAACACAATTTTCACGACGCCACCGAGTTCACTTATATATTCTGGAGTTTACTTAATTCTGAAGCGCTTCAATTTACAAAACTTGTCAACAATGGACACCAGCTTCGTCCTGCCCAAAGCTTGCAAAGGCATTTTCTTCCCTGACGATGGTCCCCTGCAAAACAGGACCATCTGGGCATCCGACCTCAAGCAAGGAGTGACCAACAAGACCTACTACTACTCCCCGGAGGGATACGGAGCGGTCTACATGTCAATGTTCGCACAGAACAAAACTAGACACGCCCCAGCCTATGCGCTCGAACTCCTCGCACATCAATTGAACGCAGCATGCAGTTATCCCATCACTGCGCCACATTCGCACCCGAATTGGCAGGGCTGGATCCCGTCCTTTGAAAACAAAGAGTTTCAAGTCTCGAGCATCATTGAAAGTTCTAGCTCCCGCGGCTTCATATCTCTCATTGATCGCAAGAAAGGCTACCTGAGTAACAACACATTCACTGCGTACCCTGGCTGCATTTACAAAACAAACGACCCCAAGATTCGAATGAATGGCACATCTATCACACCTGTAAACCTGACTGAAGTCCGTCCAGTTGCCTTCAATGCGAGCATTGAAGGATTTGCAGACTTTGAGGAAGGTTATACTGCCGAATACAGCGTTGTCTTGGCTCCAGGAGGACCATCCGTCAGCCCAAAGTATACGATGAAAGTGTCTGCATCCAACCTGACGGCT
The DNA here is from genome assembly GCA_006535975.1 of Chytriomyces confervae. Classification (NCBI taxonomy): domain Eukaryota; kingdom Fungi; phylum Chytridiomycota; class Chytridiomycetes; order Chytridiales; family Chytriomycetaceae; genus Chytriomyces; species Chytriomyces confervae. The sequence goes on from QEAP01000056.1 coordinate 1,548, forward strand.
TCGATGGATCTTCGGAAAGAGGCCTGGCACTGTTTTCAAAAGGTGTACGCATTCTACATGGCCACGGATGATCCCAAAACAATTGAATGCATAAAATGGAAAGAGAAGCCTTTGCCAAATGGGGGTTGGATCATTCACTGGCCGTGCTACACTGGAAACCAGAGAAACGACACGCAAGGACAATATTGCTATTGCGAGACTTTTCTTGAACCGCAGACAGGCTCTGCAGCGAGGGCAAAGTCCAGCGCGGTTATCGGATTTCTCAGCTTGTTGATGCTGTATATTCTTGTTTGAGTTGGGTGTTAGGAAAATACGCCAGCACGCCTAGATCCTTGTTTCTTGTGTGGCACTGTTTTCGAAATGAATAAAGTATACATGGAGTGGTATGCTTTGTGGAGTTGAACAACATCTGAAAGAAGAAAGTTTTAGCCCTAACGTTCGCAATTGAGTCTATTGCATGGCTTAAACACAGCCAAGATGATCAAAGGGTTACAACCTTTCTCCGGAAACCATTGCAACAGTCAAACAAAACCTGGGGGGTACCACTCCATCCGGAGAAGAAGTTGTCGCCGGAAATATTGTATTGCAATCTGAAATGCAGCGAAAGCTTGAGGCGTGTCAAAGAAAACAACAATCCCATCTCCAAATAATGGACCAGTTTATTTTCGCTGGCCTGCTGTCTGCCTCACCCCCTCATGTCCAGCAACGGAGAAGGTCAACCAAGTTCACCCACACCTCAGTCAAGTCAACCAAGTCGCGCAAGTCGCGCAAGTCCAGTATGTCCAAATCCAAAAAATTTAGAACGTCAAGAAAGCCAACAACGTCAAGAAAGTCAAGAAAACGCTTGTACTAGGGATTTCGAACCGGATGAATGCAGTTCCATTCAATCAGCAAGAGCATAAATTCAGTCGCGGACTCGGTTCATGCACTGTGGATCGCGTCGGCGCACTATAGATGCATTTCGTCTGGGTACTGGGTATTACATCCCGAAATTTGAATGGCATTTCAATATGTACCACCGAAAGTGGGATGTGTTCTTGATCAGAATTGTTCGATATCCCGGTGTCATCCATGTTTCCATCTATCAGAGCCCTTGAGGATATGATCAAGTCGGACGACCCCCCGGCAACTTTCAAAAATGTCGAGTCACCTGCTTGACGCAGCGGAAATTTCTCGGCAAATGTCACTCGTTTGCCAGGTCGATGAACAACAAACGGCAAAAGCAGGGATCCACATTGACCCACGCGCATGTAAGGAAGAGGGCGCAATTCGGCCGATGTGAAACCCCAGCCCAGCACGTAAGCTTTTTGCGTATCCAGTTGGTGCCCATGAAATGTCCATGATATCAGATTCATCAGTCTCGTTTTCCCGTTTGATCCCGTTCCATGTAGTGCCAGTACTTCCGGATCAGTTGGTTTGGGCTTTTGTGAGAGCATCAACCCCAGTGTGAGCAACAGCCATCACATGGTAATCGATTGGGAGAGGACGTGTCTGTCGTTTGGAAGACCTGTGTGTATGTCACCACAAACTGTTCATGTCCTAGATAGACTATCAGATTCGCCATCGCGTGGAACAGTTTGGGACGCGCGACCCAGATGCGGTTCACACATTCTATTGCGTCAATTGCCGCAAAAACCAGCTTGGTTAGCCGGGAGTTGTAGTTATACCCCGTTTCGAGAAAGTGGGTATCCACTTTTGTTTGCGTGTGGTCCAGCGGCATTGGTCCTTTTTTTCCTCTGTTTTTTGTATGGCAAAAAAAAAATCCTTTTCAAAAACAATAAAAGAACGCTTGCTTTGTTGACTGCCAGAACAAAATTTCAAGAACTTCACTTACCATCCACCAATGTATGTCGTCAAGTGCAGTCTGGCTCATGAACGAATCAATGTTGAAAAGATTCAGCTTCGCATCGAAAAGCACTGTGCAGGACTCCATAGATGTTGACGGATGGTTCAGTTTCCCTGACAAATTAAACCAGGGCATCATTGCCAATAACACCCGCCATATGTTGAGGCCATGGCAAGTATAGCTTATCGCCGTTCAAGTTGCCAAACGCGAACGATTTATACGCGTCTTTTGGAGCAGCAATATTAATGATTCGCGGCTTGCCAACAGCACGATTTCTTCGGCTGGCGCCAATATCCCCTTTCCTGAAAACTGATTGTAGAAAGGCGAAACGAGCGAGGAAAGATATAGCAACATCCTGCTCGATCCCATCAGCCGTCTCTTTGCGCTCCCGACCGCAAATAATGCCCGTGGATAGCACAATAGCATCCAGCATGGACGTATCCAACTGGTTTGCCAACGACTCGGCATTGCGCATCAGACTCAGATCACACGCATCGAAATCATCGCCCGCCCTCAACAAGCGCAGAATCAGGAACCCTGCGCCCAACGACGGTCACCTTTCGCGCCGTGTTTCAGGCAAGAGAGGGCCAGCGCACGACCAATGCCAGAGGTTCCACCCAGAATAAGCACGCGCTTGTCGCCGAGTTTGCGATCGAGCGCGTTTTGTGAAACGTGTTTGAAAGGAAGTTCTTAAACACTGTATTTGGCGATTCTTCTCGCGAGAAAAGCAGCGGTAATAAGGCTGGCGCCAACCACGACTGATCGGAAGGCGGCGCTGCTGTTGTCGCTCATGGCCTGGCTGTGTTGTGGGGAAGCTTTAGAAGGGAGGAATGGTTCAACGATGAAAAAGAAAGAAAAGTATTTTGTTGTTCCGTTGCCGTCTCCAGTGTTTTGATAGTCGCATGCTGGCAAAGAGCGTTGTTTGAGACACAATGGGAACAAAGCTTGCATTCATGATATGATTTCAGCAAAACCGTGGTGGGAGTGTATGAGATGGAAAGTTGTGGGCTTTTACAGCATGTTCAATATTCGAGGATTTCGGGCGGCATGACTTCAAATTGCGGGGATACAAACAGTGGGATGTCAGGCGTGAGTGGTTGTGAGGGTGTCGAGAAGGCAGCAACGCTCGTCAGCGGCGCCATTCGCAGGAAGGTCAGTACGTACCAGTTGATCTCGTGGAGGGCGGCGTCGATTAGGCACTGTTTGCGAAGGGCGTGGGTCTCGGAGCATGGGCAGCTTGCTGAGCAGGTCATTGATGTTTGTGGATGGGTGGTTTTTATGGGCACTTTCAAGGAGACTTCAATCGCGGTAAAATGTCCATGCGCTTTCAAAAGATGAGATCAGAGCACTGCATGCATGCATTATTGTTTTGAGTTTTGAATCTACAACTTGGCAGCCTTAGATTTCTGGAACGTGTCCTTCTTCTTCTTTAAGTCCGCCTCAATCGCCTTCTCATCCTCCATTACAGACATGACACTCATGGGCCCCGCCAGCCACTCTCCGCCATCAACAACCTCAATGGTTCCCGTCACCAGCTTGGCAGCCTCGCTGCACAGATACACGGTCGTGAACTCAATGTCCTTAACGTGTCCAAAACGTTCCAGCGGAATCGCGCGTTTAAAGTTTTCGCGCATGAGTTCGGGCATCAGGTTTGACATTCCCTGCGTGTCGTCGATTGGACCGGGCGCGATTCCGTTGACGCGGATGCCGTATTGGCCCCATTCGAGGGCGAGAACGCGTGTTAGGGCGTCGACACCCGCTTTGGCAGCACAGGCGTGGACCATCATCTGATTGGTTGGTTGAATGTGAGGGACTGTCAGGAATTTTTGTATTGAGCTGTATAACAATGGATAACAGATGCTCAACTGGTGTGCCCTTGTACTGCAGCGTGGCTGTCACGTTAATGATGAGTCCCTTCGACACTTTGAGGTACGGCAATGCGGCTTTACACGTGTTGAAGGTTCCGACAAGATCAATGTCAATGACAGTCTTGAACGCATTCAGGGAAAGCTTCTCAGCTGGGCACAAGAAGTTGCCCGCCGCGCCACACACAACCTGCGAAAATACAACAAGTGTCAGACAACCCCAAGGATCAAGCATCAACCTGAACCTACAAAATCGATGGATCCAAAACGCTCGTTCGTCTCCTTCATTGCACTCTCAAGGAGTTGCGGGTTGCGCACGTCGAGAGCAAACACAGCGACTTTTGCGTTGGGCACGTTGGCCATGATGAGCGCACGAGCGCTGTCGAGCTTGGACTGGGTTCGACCGGCGATGGACACAGAGGCTCCGTGACGCGCAAGGGCCGTGGCCATGCCTAGACAAATGCCGGAGCCGCCTGGCAGTGAGAGAGTCAGGCTCAGAGTGGGGTTGGGTATGTCTTATGTATGCGGGTACCTCCAGTGACAAAGGCTGTCTTTCCGCGGAAGATGTTTGAGTGGAAGATGTCTGTTGTTTCAACCATGGCTGTTTTTGGGATCTTTTTTTTGGCAGTTGCTCGTTGAGATGAACAAGAATAAATATTGCAAAGGCGCGCTTATCGCGCATTTTAATTGCTGACAAATAAATAAAAACATGTTGTTTACTCATGGGTCACTCCACTCAAGCGCAAGAGTCGGCTGTTCTATTCTGTTTACTTGTTGCGTCTTTTATTGCGATTATTCTGAATATATTTATCGCTTCTTTTTACGCTAAATAAAAACTATCTCCAAATGAGTCCCTCCTCACAGTCAAAGTCCAGCAACCGCTTCACTCGCACAAACTCCTTCGTGGACAGGGCCCAGACCCACGCTGCCACGATCAGAGAACTCAGCCCCGACGACGGCGGTCGCAGCCGCAGCAGGGGCCGACCCAGCAACGGCTACACCAACACCAACTACACCAACACAAACAACCCAAACATTGCCCACCCGCGACAGCCGCCCGTCCCAGGCGCCTTCCCCTTCTCTCTCGCCGAACTGACCGAATCGGAAACCCGTGCCCACACGGACATGGACCCACGTGCAAATCTGCCCATCTCCTCCTTGCTTTTGCGGCACATTTCTTCGTTGGGGAGCAATCCGGAAGCGCAGCCGTTTATACCACAACTGAATTCTCTCGCTCGTATGATCAGACTTGCCGAGCGCAAGCTGCTTAATTTTCCGCTCCTTGTATCCATCCATCGATCCACCGATTTCCCGCCCCTTGCACAGGCTGCTGTGTTGCTTGTGGCTGTATTAGCCATGTTAAGAAGGGCCATGAAAACCCATGCTCGTCTCGTGTCGAATCTTTTTGGCGCTATTTACCCTGCACTGCAGTCTATTTTGGCTGTCGAAAGACCGCGTGCTGATGACGACGAACGGCTGCTTACATATTGTGGGTATCTTTTCTTGCAGTATTCTGGTTTCTTTGTTCAAGTACCAACGGATCTCGAATGTTGTCAATCATGTTTTTATCAGGGTCTATTTTTGGCCTGTTTTCAGTCGTGGATCACGCGTCATCTCAAATTCAGATTCTCTTACCTGGATACTATTCATCGAAAATGGCGATTCTGTACTGGCTGTATGCAAAAGATGGCGCGTTGAAATTGTACCGGAGCATTTATCGGCCGCTTCTTGTGAAGGTAGCCTTTTATTTAACGAACCTGTGGATATGTATATTTTCAAGAGTACTGATTCTCCTCATTCTTCTTGTCTTCTTCTTTCCTCTATTTATCCTCTCTCTATTTATCATCTTCTCATTGTCATTTCTCCCAGTACTTTGCATACCCGTCACAACCAGAGCCAAAAGACTGAAAGACACAAATAGCACCATTCAAATTTGCATTTCCAAACACTTTTTTGTTTGCGTGTGTTCTCGCAAGACGAAAAGTTCCACGTGGAATAATGTGAATTGATTTGTGCAAACAAAAGCATCGCAACCAAATAAACCCCAAAAATTATTCATCCTTTTTGGTCGCCGAATGGTGCGGGGTTCATTCTGTTGGGTCGTGTCGCCGAAACTCCAAAGAGCATCTGTAACAACATTAACACTGACAAGTCCGCGCACAATTATTTTGAAAAGTAACCCTTATCAATAATGATTGTGCCATATCAGCGGCTTTATTTGATGGCCACGACACGATTTCAGGAAAAGGACAAACAAAACGTTTGAAAAACAAAAACAACCGGAAACATCCAAAAGGCAAAGCAAAGCAGCCCCTTTTCTACTCGTTACGCGCCGCCTTGTAGTAGTTGATCAGTCCGTTGGTGCTGGAGTCATGGTTGCTCACTTTCCCCTCCGCTTTCAACTCTCCCAAAATCGCCGTCGCAAGCTGCTTTCCCAACTCAACTCCCCACTGATCAAAACTGTTGATTCCCCACACAACACCCTGCGTGAAAATCTTTTGCTCGTACATGGCAATCAAGCTTCCAAGCGTGTATGGAGTTAAACGTTTGTAAAAGATGCTGTTGGTTGGCTTGTTTCCGCGAAACACTTTTTGTTGGATCAGCGCTTCAAATGCTTCACCGCTGCCTTCACCGCCACTCGCTTTCAACAGCTCTGCACGCACTTCATGTTCGGTTTTACCCTTCATGAGTGCCTCGGTTTGTGCGAAAAAGTTACTCAACAGGATTTCGTGGTGAATTCCGTTGGAGATGGGGTTTTGCGTGTGCACGGGCGCCAGGAAATCGCAAGGAATGAGTTTGGTGCCTTGGTGGATCAATTGGTAGAATGCGTGTTGACCGTTGGTTCCGGCTTCACCCCAAATGATGGGACCGGTTTGGTAGTCGTGGATGGGTTTTCCATCGCGGGTAGTGCTTTTTCCGTTGGATTCCATGTCTCCCTGGAGGTTTGAGAGTTACGCATTAGCGTGTTGCTCAAGGATCACCAACATTTTCAAGACTAACCTGTTGGAAGTATGCTGGGAACCGATGCAAATACTGGTCATATGGCAGGATAGCTTGTGTCTGGGCTCCAAAAAAGTCATTGTACCAGATTCCCACCAATCCAAGCAGCACTGGCAAATTCTGTTCCAAAGGCGTATCGACAAAGTGCTGGTCCATGTCATGTCCACCTTGCAGCAGTTGGAAAAAGTTTTCGGGTCCGATGTAAATGCAGATGGAGAGTCCGATGGCGGACCAAAGAGAGTAGCGGCCGCCGACCCAGTCCCAGAATTCAAACATGTTGGATGGGCTGATGCCGAATGCGGTCACGGCTTTTGTGTTTGTGGAGAGTGCGACAAAGTGTTTAGCAACGTGGGCAGCCTGAGTGTAAATTGGACAGTGAGAACCATTTCAAACGTTTGTAATAAGTGCAAGACACGTACATCTTCGGCCTTGCTCAAAAACCAAGTTTTGGCGCTGTTTGCGTTGCTGTTGTCAAAATAAAACCAAAACGCGTCTTAGCATCCAACGAATCAAATCAAGAGGAGTTGAAATACACAGAAACAAAAACTCACGTAATAGTTTCAATGGTGGTAAAAGTCTTGGACGCGACAATAAACAAAACCGTCTCAGGGTCAACCTTCTTCAGTGTCTCAGCCATGTGCGTTCCATCCACGTTCGACACAAAATGCACGTTCAGACCATCTTGAGCATATGGCTTCAGCGCCTCAGTGACCATGACAGGTCCCAAGTCAGACCCGCCGATTCCAATGTTGACAATGTCGGTGATGCGTTTCCCCGTGTATCCGGTCCACTGTCCTGAGCGAATTGCGTCGGAGGTGGCCTTCATCTGGTCGAGGACGCTGTGGTAGTGGGAGATAGTTGTGTTAGGTTGATGGCACTCATTTTTTGTTATCATCGGGGGTCAGGATGATAAATACCGATTCACATCTGGCATAACGTCCTTGCCGTCAACAATGATTGGAGTGTTGGATCTGTTTCTTAATGCGACGTGAAGGACGGCTCTGTTTTCTGTAAGTATACAGTATCAGCAAATCATCAATGCAATGAGTCGTTCAAGGATTATTACCCGTGGAGTTGATCTTGTCTCCTTTAAACATGCGGTCCCGCATGCCCTCGAGGCCTCTTGCCCGCGCCAGAGCCAAGAGAAGCGCCCGCGTGTCCTCGGACACAATGTTTTTTGAGTAGTCCAACAGAATATCGCCGTCCTTGCCGGTGAATTTGGAAGAGAACTTGTCGAAGCGAGACGCATCGGCAGCAAACAGGTCGTTCATGCGGGTGGTTTTGCCCACGTCTTCGTAGTGCTTTTGAAGCGCGATCCATTCAGGAGTTGCAGTGACGCTCATCTTTTTGGTTGGTGGATGTGTTTTCTGGGGTTGTTTTTGATATCGTTTGAAATGATAACGAGCGCCATAAATAATTGCTTATTCGAAATAAACCCTCCCCGTATTTGCAATGTCATTTCCCATCATCACCCCAGCAATAACTGCCCATTACGCGTCCAATGTTGATGCTGTTGCTGTTTTTAAATACCATATTTATGACGAGACTCAGAGAGGGATGTCCCCAGTCTCACTTTCTTTTCCTTGATAAATAGCGCAACCGTGCCGCCTCTGCCTTATCTTCCCTTTCCTTTGCCGGATCCACTTCCGGATCGCGGCTCACTGCCAAATTGCTTGTGGCCGGAACCCCTTTCTCACCCACATCTTCACCAGCCGCACGGGTACTACTTCCTTTTGCTTCTACAAGACCCAACAACCTTGCCGAATCACACCCCCGCACGCGAGAAATACCTTCTTCGACCCATCCGAAATCAATGCGACTCACAATTCTCATATTCGCACGCGTGACAAATTGAACGTCTTGGTACAAAACCCATTCAAGTCCGCTTCGGAGAATGGCATCGTTTATGCCCATGCCGCCGGCATTTGTGGTAGGTCCGGCAAGACATGATGTTGGTGACAAATGAAGGCTCAACAACGCGTTTGCATTCGCAGAGGATGATGAGACTTCGCCGCCCGATTTGACAGCACTTGTAAGATAGTGATAAAAGTACGCCCGTTGGGGATGACGCTTGGCAGTGTTGCTGAATAGGCCCGTGCAGAGCGCTTTCAGGATGGCTTGGGCGTCGTATTCTGCCAGGATCTGTTTGGAGTCATGTGAGTCATGATGTTCAAACACGAAGCCGTCTTCGGAGACGTGGTTTTCTCTGCGCACTCGCTTTCGGTCACTTTCACTTTCTCTTCTTTCGTATCTTCTGTCGCTCTCCCGTCTTGAACCGCTCTCTCTTCGAGAATCAGTTTGTCTCCTACTCTCTCGCCTGCTTTCATGAATGCGGCAGCTCGAGTCGACATTGATTCGGAATCCGCGCAAAATGTCCGCAAACTGAACACGAACATTCTTTGCAGCAACAAGGCTGCGACTGCGCAAAAACTGATCACGACACCAACTTTCGCGCTCGCCGCTTGCAATCCACGCATCGTACACGCAGAGAAGGGCCACGTGGTCGCCACTTGCATGTCCGAATGCTGCGTGTGCTACTTCGGCTGTGATGCGCTGTGTATCTTGGCGTGGGTGAGCAAACACTTCTTCCCCGCTGAGAAGCGCTGTGAGTGTCAGTAGCTCGGATGTGCATTTGAACTGTTCCGATGCGAGCAATGCGCGGGACAGGAATGGAGATGCTGGGATCTGTGCCATTTGTTCACCCAGCGTTGTTAGTTTGCCATCGGCATCCAGAGCACCTTGTTTTGATGAGTGGTTGTTAGTTCATTCCATGTAGATGACTTGAACTTACCTAGATAGTACAGTTGATGCAGCGCTTTGACAACATGGTCCCTCTCTGGCTTGTCGATGAATTCAAAGCCAAGCACATCGTGAATGCCCATCCTCTTCAGACTCAAAACAGTGCCCAACAAACTCGACCTTTGAATCTCTGGAATCGTGTCCTCGCCCAAATCGTCGAACGCGTCGCGACTGTACAATCGAAACACCTTGCCGGGTGCCGTTCGTCCCGCACGCCCTGCGCGTTGCGTCGCTGCTGCTTTGCTGATGGGCACAACGAGAAGCGCGTCAACGCCCGTCGCTGCGTCTGCCATTTTCTCCTTCACAAACCCGCAGTCAACAACGAATCTGATCCCGGGAATCGTGACGCTTGTTTGCGCAATGTTTGTGGCAAGAACGCATTTGCGGAATCCTTTCCGGGCTGGGCGGAACACGCTTTTCTGGTCGTGCGTTTCGAGGGCGCTGTAGATGGGATGTATGGACAAGTCTTGCACGTCTGGAAAGAATTGAATGTCGGATTTCGGGTGCAGAAGTCGCGCTTCTTGTGTAATCAGGCGAGCGCAAGATTCAATGTCTCCTTGACCCGTGAGAAACACGAGAATATCGCCTTATTTTTGTTTCGATGAGCGTGGTGTGATTACTTTTGAGCGAAGAGAAAAAGGCCTCACCTGGTTCCTCGGATTTATGAATTTGCATCACTGCTTCCACAGTTTTTGCGACAATTTGTCCCTTCAACGCGGACCATTTCATTTTGGCTGCGTAAAACAAATCGACTGGGTACATTCGTCCGGGAACGGTAAAGACCGGCGCCTCATTAAAAAATCCCGAAAACTTGTCCATATTCAGCGTCGCAGACATGACAATCAGCTTTAGAGACGGTCGCACGGCACAAGCGCGTTTCAGTAACCCAAACAAGACCTGAAAAACTGGTGAGTGTGAATTTGCAAAAAAATAAAAATAAAACAGGCTTCTCACGTCAGTCTCGAGTGATCTTTCATGTGCTTCGTCCAGAATCACAATGTCTGCCAGGTCATCCAAACTTTCTGAACTCGACGCGACGGAACGAAGTAACGTTCCATCAGTGACGTATAAAATCTTTGTATCGGCACTTTTGGCGCTCTCGAAGCGGACGGAATATCTGCCAAAGAAATAGAGAGAGAGAAAGCGAGAGAGATATAGAGAGACACAGAGAAAGGAAGGCAAAAAGAAATAAGAAACAACACAATCGATGCAATCAGGCGCAAAAGCTATTGTTACCCTACAAGTCCTCCAAGAGGAGTGCTCGTCTCATGAGCAACCCGCTGTGCCGCCGAGATGGCAGCAATACGCCGTGGCTGGGTGACAATAATGCGTGCATCCTTCCTCTGCTCGTGCAAATACTGAGGCAGCTGCGTTGTTTTACCAGAACCTTTTACAAACAAAAGCAATGCGCGCGAATGGAAAAGGCTCGTGTTAGATTCCAAACGAACAGAGGGAGTGACTCAGCATGCCTCACCCGTATCGCCGCAGACAATCAACACTTGGAACTCGTCCACCGCCTCCACGATCGATTCTTGGTACTGGTATATGGGCAGGGAAGTGCGCGTGGTTTCAAAGTCTGCTTCGTATTCGCTTGCAGAGAACTTGTGCGATGTCATAGTAATTTATGGTTTACGAATATTTATTTGCGATGAACAGACGTTGCATGAGCGAGCTGTCCACGCAAGCAACCAGTATGATCAATTGGTTGTCGTCACCCTGCTAGATGAGCACACTGCATTCGATGTGTCCACCGAGCTATGGCATTGACGGACTGCGCCAGTAGTAACTGAGGGATTTCATTTGTGTATTAACTGCCGATGCAGGAATCAGCAGAGCGTAAATATGTGAGAACATGCATTTTGTGAGAGCGTGAAATATAGGCGAGCGTTCAAGCTGGTAGCACAGTGCCTCACTCCATCATCCAATCCTCGTCTCCCAAATCGTCCAACCCTCCTCCTTCTGCCAAAGCAGTGATGGCAGCAATCTCATCTTGCACTAAAGCATGGTTGCTGCTGCTATCGTTGTTTCGAAATCCTTCCAAATCTCGTTTGGGGACTTCCTTCATTGGAGAGAATTCAAACGGCTGTTTCTCCAAAGCTTCATTATTCAAAACGCGTGATCGCATTGCGGCTTTCGGGGTTGACTGGACAATCCAATTTGCTCGTGCATCGGGTACTGTTTGTGTGGGATTAGATCGAGTTGTTGCGGGAAGGTTGAGGGCCGCTTGCACGGAAGCGAGTGTTTCGGAGATTGGGATGCTGAGGGTTTCAAATGACGCTTTAAAGTACACGTCTCTGTACAAGATCAATGTGTTGATGGAATGCAAGAGTTCGGTGTTTTTATCGGTGATTCGAGTGATGCTAAGCAAGTGCAACGAAGAAAGGAGTTTTGTTGGTTGCGTTCGCTTGGAAAAAGAAGGAGTTGGGAGTGGAGCACCTTGACACTTGAATGCATCTACTATCGGACATTTGTGAAACTGCGCCGAGGAGCTGCACGTATTCACCCACGGCGAGGATCGGTTGTGGTGTAGGCAGGACGCATTGAATTGTGCCCGTGGTATCGTCGAGAGTGAGGTATACGGTTTCGATAGCAGCGACCAGGCCTGAGACTCTGGCAGGCAATTGAAAGTGAGTGGACAGCGATTCGTGGGTGTCAATTGGCTTTCGTACCGGACATGCGTGAAGGTGAAAAGAGGGTTCCCGGTCTCAAGCGCACCAGCGGATGTGTTGCATGTGCTTGAGTGAATGTCTCTGATGAAAAGGTGTCGGTGGATTTGGTTCGAATCTGTGCAGTTTCCAAGCATGTTTTCCACATTTTACACACGGTAAATAACAATTTAAACACAACAAGTGCCGCGCAACATTGCTTCGCTACTCTCGACTGAATACTGCGAAATCGAATCATTCAAGCGCGAGTTTGCCAGACTGCTTTGCTGAAGTAATCGTTCATTTGACAGCCACGCGTTTTTTTTCAAAATATAAATATCACAAAATAAGTGAACCAGCCAAGTCTGCCGAGCTGCGCGTTATGATCCCGCTCACTGAATGGAGTTTGGTGGCCGCTCTCCTTAAATGGACCCGTCATCAAATCGCTGAGTTTTCAGCAGTCGCTCACCTTTGGTGTCCCATGGTCCATTCAGTGAGCGCTGTTATGAATGGAGTTTGGTGGCCCGCTCTCCTTAAATGGACCCGTCACCAAATCGCTGAGTTTTCAGCAGTCGCTCACCTTTGGTGTCCCACTATCCATTCTTGCGGTTTTTGTCTGGTCGTCAAACAGTTACGTGAATTCTGTTGTTTGTTGTCTTATCTCCAACTAAATTTGATAAACACGCGAAACATATGCAACACGTACGAGCCCCGATAGCTCATCTTGCACCCCAGAAATGCGAACCTCTAGAAATGCGAACCTCTGGCCGAATCAGATCCGCTCACTGAATGGAGCTTGGTGGCTGCTCTCCTTAAATGGACCCGCCACCAAACCCTGAGTTTTCAGCAGTTGCTCCCCTTCAATGGGCACACTGTCCATTCTGTGAGGTTATGAATGGAGTTTGGTGGCTGCTCTCCTTAAATGGACCTGTCACCAAATAGCTGAGTTTTCAGCAGTTGCTCCCCTTTAATGGGCCCACTATCCATTCTTGCAGTTTTTGTCTGGTCGTCAAACAGTTACGTGAATTCTCTGATTTGTTGTCTTTTCCATATCAGAACGCAGACTCACCTGCGCTTGAGATTGACTTTGATTTTAGGAACAGGGATGACTCGTCGTGACTCAACCAACAATACTACCAGTTCCTTCAATTTTGTGGACAAAAGTCAATAGCCATTGTTGTTGATTTTATTTCAGGTTTTGAAACATGAATAAAACGCGATCATTTTAATGAGATTCGACCTTTCCGTGGCAATGGCGCGGATGGCGATATCGGCGCACTGATATTTCCAAGACTTACATGTTGAGGTTCCCTTCCCACGACACACGTTATCACATCAAACAAAACACATTACAAACAGATGATATTAGGACAAACTCTCTTCATTCTATTGTTTCGTGGCTGGAATAATGTCAAGTTTACTAAAGTTTACGACAAAAAAATCAACTCTTCTGATACTGCGGCAGCTGCTCCTTCTCTGCCCAAACTGCATCTCGATTTACCAAGAATGCTCCATTCTCTTCATTCAAATGGCTGCTCCGCCGCCGCTGCCGGTGCTGCTGGAAACTGCTGCGTGATCGCGCATCATTTGATTGGGATAACGACCGCCGCACGGATTCACGGTTTTCCCGGTCCACCAACACCGTATCTAAATCGGTTACTTCAGTGTCGACGGCTTGAATTTTGACGTTTTCGGCTTCAATCTTGTTGAGTTCCTCCAAATTGCTCATGTATAGCAGCATGACGCCTGCCACCAGCACCAAAAATCCTTCAACGATTGAAGCGCCAGAGTCTAAGCTGGTAACTGGAAACTCGCGGAATAGAAACGCAGTTGAAAGGATGGTCATGCCCGTGAAACAGACATAGTGAATCGGATAAATAATCGCTGTAGAGTACGCGGCCATGGCCTTGTTCAGGTATGTGATTTGAAACACGATCGTCAGTACCATGAAAAGGATGAGCGGGTACATTGGCCACTGGAGGAATTGGTTGTTTTCTGGAAAATCCCGGACTGTCGTGACGATTGAGGATCCGACTCCTGGGTTTCAAAATGACGTCAGTAAACTGAACTCGTGATTGTGGCGCACGAAGGGCAACACTTTTTTTCGTCCCACCTTGTGCGCTCAAAACCAGGTACGAGCCACCACAGGAAGACATGGCGACGTAGACAAACGGATTGGTGCGTGCGTATCGTGGCTCGGCGTAGTAGATGAGCACGGCAAGCATGGCTCCAATAAAGACTGTGTAAACAATAAAAGCTGGGTGCGGATTTTTTGGGTTTTAGTTTTCTAATTTTTTGGGGGGACACGATCGGAGAAAATCAAAATGGGATTCCCACCAGGCTGGAAAGCGTGGTAAATAAACTCGGGCACCGTCGCAGTGGTTTGCGCTGTGGGCGCATGCGTAACAATCATAACCACTCCGAGAATACACAGCGCACAGCCAAGCTTTCCAAGCGTCGTGAGTCGTTCTTTGAGGAAGTAATTGGCCAGGACCGCCGAAACCACCACAGACAGTGTTCCCAGTGGAGTCACCAGGATAGCTGGACTGAATGCGTACGCCCCAAAGTTGGACACCTCGCCGATGGCCACTGGATGCGAGAGAAACGGGGTTCAGCTGGGAGATGAGAGGCACAGGAAGCACACTCACACAAAAGCATGCCCAGCCACCAATAGACGTTGCGGAGATAGGCGTTGGAACCAGAAGCAATATCGTGGCCGCTGCTGGCGAGGTCGACCAGACCACGTTTGCGGAAGACAACGGATGCGCCGATGAAAGCGTTTGAAGCGAGGGCCAGAGAGATGCCGACTGCGCTCTGCCAAGCAGCAGCAGCAGCTGGTGGATGGGATGGGTCAGTTGCAGCCGAGCTGTTTGCGCTGCTGCTGCCGCTCGTCATTCGTATTTTATTTTTGAATTATTGTGCGAATTATTTGTTGTGACTTGATTGCGCTTTTTTTGTAATCCGAATTTGATGATTCCAAATCATTGCGAATGACAATATATTTCGGACTTTATTCAGGCTTCAATATTCGGACTTCATTTACGCATCAATATTCGGACTTTATTTACGCATCAATAAAAGGAAAGCGACGTGTGCTTTTGTGAATGTGAAAGAAGGGATATGCAAGGATTTACAGCTCATCGTGGTCTGACACGTCCTCTCCGTCTCCACCCGCGGCACCTCCGTACAGCTTGGCAGTGATTGGGTTCACGATAGTCTCCAACTCAGACTTTTGTTCATCAATGTCTTCCTTGGTGGCAGTAGGTGCGTTGGAGTCAAGCCACTCGTTGGCCTCCTTGATGGCGTCCAGAATGGTTTGCTTTTCAGCATCAGAAATCTTTCCTCCCAGCTTATCCTCGTCAGACACTTGCTGCTTGATTTGGTAAACGTAGTTTTCAAACGTGTTCTTGGATTCTATCTTCTCCTTGACAATACGGTCTTCCTCGGCAAACAGCTCGGCTTCGTCAACCATGCGCTGGATCTCCTCCTCAGTCAAACGGCCCTTGTCGTTGGTGATGGTGATGGACTCAGACTTTCCAGTTCCTTTGTCGTGGGCTGACACACGCAGGAGACCGTTAACGTCAATCTCAAAGGTGACCTCAATCTGGGGGGCTCCACGTGGGGCTGGTGGGATTCCGTTCAAGTCGAACTTTCCGAGCAAGTTGTTGTCCTTGGTGAGTGGGCGCTCTCCTTCAAATACCTGGATGAGAACAGTGGGCTGGTTGTCCACGGCCGTGGAGAAGATCTGGGACTTCGTGGTTGGGATCTGAGTGTTACGGGAAATCAACTTGGACATGACTCCACCAGTGGTTTCAATTCCGAGCGTCAATGGGTTCACATCGAGTAACACATAGCATCTCAGTTTATCGTTGTCTTCATCAGAGAGAATTCCACCTTGGACGGCAGCACCGTAAGCAACAGCTTCATCGGGGTTAATACCCTTGCTGGCTTTCTTGCCGTTGAAGAAATCTTCGAGGAGCTGCACAACCTTGGGAATACGGGTAGAGCCACCAACGAGAACGATTTCGTGAATTTCACTCTTGTCAATACCAGCATCCTTGAGAACCTTCTCAACAGGCTTAAGAGTCTTCTTGAAGAGGTCCACGTTGAGTTCCTCAAATTTGGCACGAGTCAGGGTTTCGGCAAAGTCGACACCATCGAAGAAGGATTCGATTTCAACCTTGACGGACATTTGAGAGGAGAGAGCACGCTTAGCCTTTTCGACTTCGCGCTTGAGTTTTCCCATTGACTTGAGGTCTTTCTTTGGGTTCTTGCCCTTGTTCTTCTTCATGAAGGCTTTGGTAAAGTGTTCGATGAGGCCTAAAAAAAATTGCAACAGATGAGAAACGCGCGTCGTTGAGGGAAAGTTGCACGAAATGTACTCACGGTTGTCAAAGTCTTCTCCTCCCAAGTGGGTGTCACCGTTGGTGGCCAACACTTCAAAAACACCGCTATCAATGGTGAGCACAGAAACATCAAAAGTACCGCCACCCAAGTCGTAGACGAGAATGTTTTGCTCGGAGCCCTTCTTGTCAAGACCGTAGGCAATGGCAGCAGCGGTGGGTTCGTTGATAATACGGGCAACATTAAGACCGGCAATGGTTCCGGCGTCCTTGGTGGCTTGACGCTGAGCATCGTTGAAGTAGGCTGGTACGGTAACAACGGCGTGGGTGACTTTCTGGCCCAAATAAGCCTCGGCGGTTTCCTTCATTTTCTGGAGAACCATGGCAGACACTTCTTCAGGGGTAAACTTCTTGGCCTCGCCCTTCACGTTCACTTGGATGATTGGCTTCCCTTCCTTGGAAACAACCTTGAATGGAAAGTGTTTCATATCCTTTTGCACGTCCGGCTCATCGAAACGGCGACCCACAAGCCGCTTGGCATCAAAGATTGTGTTGGTTGGGTTCATTGGGGCCTGGTTCTTGGCGGCATCTCCTACGAGACGCTCGTCGTCTGTGAATGCAACATATGAGGGAGTGATGCGGTGCCCTTGGTCGTTGGCAATGATTTCAACGCGGCCATTCTTGTAAACACCCACGCATCTGCATAATCATGATAAATAGTTCAGGATCGCGTGAGAGGCACAAGTTTCGAATAAACTGCTACGTACGAGTAGGTGGTTCCCAAGTCGATACCAATAACGGGGCCTTGGATTTTGGAGTCTTTGGTGTCAGGGTCAGCTGCGGAGACTGTGGCGGCAAGTGCCACCAATAGCATGGAGAATAGGTTCAGAAGCCTCATCTCTGCTTACAAGAAACAGAGTTAGAACGCTGGTAGTGTGATGGTTTGTAAGGGGATGTTGAGCACTCACCAATGTTCTGATGTTTTCAATGTGTTTTCTTCCTGGCTGTTTGTGGTTGTTTAAATACGCGCCTTTCAAGTTGCTGAATTCTGATTGGTCGGTTTTTGGCAAACGTGTAATTTGCGACTGAGCCACGTCTCACTTCCACGCGCTTGCTTCCGCCCAGTCGCAAGTGCGGCTCGCCTTCGCGATCATGTTAATCTCTACGCTATGCAAAAGAGACCATCTGAATGTTGGGGGGTTCAACGTGGGATCTGTGGATTCGAGAACACAGCGATGCCGCACAGTCAGAGGGAATCACCGCATTTATTAACACCTCCGGCATATGCGATGCACTGATGCTTCCTGTCTCTCAAGGCGTCCGGCCTACAAAGGCCATGAATGGACAGGTCTGTGTTCAGATAAATAAAAACCACACCCCACAAACATCAAGGCATGCTCGGCATGCTGCCCATGCTGCCAGACCCACGCCCTTCGAGAACAGCGCCTCCATGACACCATCCTCGACGAAATCAACTTGTACCGACCTTGCTGCAAATAGCGCCGCTGACGAGCGTTGCTGCCTTCTCGACACCCTCACAACCAGTCACGCCTGATATCCCACTGCTCGTATCCCCGCAATTTGAAGCCATGCCGCCTGAAATCCTCGATCGAATCGCTTCATTCGTTGACGCAAATTCCATCTTGAACCTGTGCCATTCCTTGCTATACTTCAAGTACATCTCCAAGGCAATGCTGGACATTGCAGACACGCTTCGATTGGAAAACAAGCGTTTAGACTTTTGGCCGCACAAAACGCTGCCAACCGCGCCATCGCTTTTTTCACGAAACACCAACCACGGAAACGGACACCGGTTTGCATTGAGCGTCTATTCTCAAATCATCTCTCGCCATTCTGGAAGCGCAACTGTTAATTGCTCTGAAGGATTCGATAACCTCGCTGGCGCTCTTCCCGACACACTGAGGGTCGTTATTGGCGATGTGACGACGGGACCAGGGTTGAGCGAGCGTATCATCAGCGAGAGCAAGAAAAAGTTGCTTCAGTTCGACTTTCAATTTGAGCATCCCTTTGACACGGGCGGCGCATTTAACCTTGAAAGTATTGTGTGCATGTTGACTGTCTTGTCACCGAGCGAGTTGAAACTGTACGGCGCCGCTCCACAAGAAATCTGGAACGCGCTTCCACACATCAAAGGCCTTTCAATCCGTCATATCATTTTACTTGACCTATGCAAGGCCCAGATTCTCGGTCAATGTTTTGATTTGGAGGAGGTTGTGATAACGATGCTCCAGTTTTCCATCGATCTGGAATATGTTTTGCCCCGGTTTTTAGCGTACACGCGGGAGACTCGTGTGAGCAAGGTGTCTTATAGGATCTTTCGCAAGGATGATGATGGCCTTGAGCCGCCTGTTGGCCCGATGGATTCCTGGATCCAATACGTCTTTGTCGTCCATGGATGGTATGACGTGAGCAAACGTGAGGGCCACAGGACCTTTCAACGCGGCGTCAACGAGTAGCATTGACAAGCGCGCCGTCTCATTTCTTTTGGAAATAATAAATGCAGCTTAGCTTATTGGCGGAAGGGTGCCTTAAGCCAAATAATCTGAATAGCCTCCTGAAGTGCGTTCATGCGGGGGTTATACCGATGACAATGACTTTTGGCGACGGCATGTGTCTTGTACTGAACGTTTGAGGAATCCATGAGGCCAGCAGCTGCCAGGGTTAGGGTTATGTTTCACACTCAGGAAATTGTAACCGAACAACTAAAAAACGATGCCAAACAATTACCATCTGAACGCACACTTCGCCAGCATGACATGCCTGTCCGAAACAAAGCAAGCTACTTGAGAAATTTCACATCCAACGACACGCCGTGTTTCGGGCATGAGACAATTACGTGGCAACCAGAAGCAGGCAGGCTGCCCTGAGAGTGGCATCCTTGATGGAGTTTTGCCATGGCCAACGAGTCATGCAAGTTTAGTTTAGTTTTTGAAGTGTTTTCAAACACAGATTTACAGCCAATCCCGCTCCTGAAACAACCAAAAAAAAGTATCCGCACAACACGTCACAAACCAAAACAATCAGTACGAATGAGCCCCACAGCCGACGCTGCTCAGAAACCCATCCACTTATGGGTCCTCCACCACGGGCTCTGGGGCCATCCGGACCACCTCACCCTCCTCGCCAAGACCATCCTCGACAAGGCTTCCCAAACCGGCGAATCCGTGCAAGTCCTCAACATTGCCGTAAACTCGGGCACATGGACATACGCCGGCGTTGACGGATGCGGAGCCAAGACCGTGCGTATCGTCACGGAGCGGCTTGCCGATGCGTCCAAGCCACGCATCTCGCACATTTCGTTTGCCGGGTACTCGCTAGGCGGACTCATTCTGCGCTACGCAATCGGAGTCTTGTACGCCCACGGCGTATTTGCAAATCCATCTCAACCTGCCTCGTCGTCCAGCGCCGTTTCGAATGAACTTGGGTTCTCGCCCGTCATTGCGCACAAGTTTGTCACCTTTGCGAGCCCACATTTGGGCACGTATAATCCAAGCAGCGCCAACTCTGGCCTGTATTTCAGACTGGCTTCGTTTCTACTTGCGAGGCCTGGCGCGCAAATGCTTCATCAGGATCGGACGGGACTGGACAATAGAAAGATGATCAATGTTCTCGCGGATCCTGCGCTGCCGTTTTTCCAAGGCTTGGCGCTGGTAACTTTCCACGCTTTCTCGCAAACACGTGTTTTTTTTTGAACCAGAAACAATACTGAAAGTACACTTATCCCGCCAGTTTGAAGAGCGCATTCTATACGGAAATATCATCAACGACAATATGGTTGGCCACCGCACATCCACGCTCCTCAGCCTTTCTCCACAGAAATCTCTCGAAAAGCAATACGTTTACACTCTTCCAGCCATCAACCCTGACACGTATCCGTCCATTGTGCTTTTGAAGTCTCCAACTGATCCTTCAATTTCCGCGGCGTCAACCAGTTTGGCCGTAGCCGAACCGAAACCAACTGTTGGAGAAATCATTGCTCGCGGAGCGTGGTCCGTATGTTTTGTGGCTGCATTGACGCTACAACGGTGGTACTGGATCGGTCTACAAATGTACGATGGATGGACACAAAACTGGCGAAAAACACCCGTTTCCTCAAACGGGCCAACGGGGCTGCTGAAGCTCTTGTCGCCTTCAAACGAGCCCAGTGACTGGTTGAAATCATGGCCATCAAATTCGAATGAAACGAGCCGAGTAGTTTCATTGGATTTGGTACAAGAAAATGATGGAGATGCGTACGCGTTTGAGCAGCTGAACCGGTTGACATGGCAGCGGCTCCACGTGCGCAGTAAAGAAAGACGCGCGCATGCTTCGATCGTTGGTCGAATCAATGGCAATGAGGATGTTGTGCGGCATTTTGGGGACACGTTTTTAGGGGCGGAGAAGCATCGCGTTTGAGTGCTTGTCTTTGTTGTACAGACTTTATATTTTATTTTTTTTTTACGTTCTTTGTTGTCCAGAGCCTCGTGTCGTTGTTGTTGTCAAATATAGAAACTATAATCTCATAAAACTGATTGCAAGGAATGTAACCCCCGGTCAATAACACTTGTAGCACCAGCAACTCTCCGTCGCACTCGGCGCAACAATCGCGCATTTTAACCCACCAATACACGGGTTCTGTGAGCACTTGGCTGGTTGCGGGATATTGCAGTTTGCCTGGCACAATCCAAACCGGCGTTCAGCAGATGATGAGAGTTTGTTCAGCTTTGCTGCCTGCGTCGATTCATCCGGCTCGCTTTTACATACGGCCGTCAACTCGCACGTGTTCCAATCGCGTTTAACGCTGCAGTACGGCGTGGCACCTGTGCACAGAGCGTTTGGGTTTGCGCACGGGTTCTGGTCCGATTGGAGCATGGCGTCACGGCATGCAAATCTGTCCACTGGGGCGGAGTGTTATATATTGCAGATTTGGTGTAGTTGAGCATGCGATTATGAGTTGCTTTCATCAAGATGGCACTCACTTCCTCTCGCACGCGCCGTGTTTGCAACACTCAGAGACAGTACAACGGGGAACAGCGTAGACGCTCCAGGGATCCACATTATTGCACGTGAACTGGGTTTTCAAGAATTGTCAGAGATTTTTTCAGCGACAAGAAATACAATAAACTGGACACACACATTACACAACACCACCTCACTCATGCATATATTTTATAAAAACAACAAAAAGGATCAAATCAAAGTTCCCTGAATGCCTTGCGTGATACTGTCTAAACTCTTGGTTGAGAAGGCATCGTTTTTTGATTGCTGTGAATCCGTGTTGTCCAAAGCAGACGCAGCAGCGTTCCTTTTCTTGGCGAGCGATTGCGCCTTTTGAAGTTTCTTCTTTTCTTTCCGCGTTTCCTTTTTCGCAGAGTGCTTCGGTTTCAAAGTTGCTGGTTGCGTTGCCGCTGCCTCATCGCATGCCACTGGATTCGAAACCGCCGCAACCGCTTGCTCCTTGCCACCACCACAATCACCCACCTGCTCGCCCACTTCCTCAGACTTCTCAGAAGACACCGCAGGCACCACCGACGACGACGACACAACTCCCACATCCAAATCACCATTCTCAAAAGAATCGTCCTCGACACAATCCAACGAAATGAACGCTTCAACCACTTTCCCAATATTATTATCATACTCCTTCAACAGCCTTTGAACAGTCGCCAAATCGGGATTCAAATGCGCAGGTATACATGCCATCGCTGTTTTCTCGAAAGCGGAGGAAGATTGCTTCATCCCAACTGCTGCTGCTGCTGCTGCAGGCGCAACATTCCCCCGTCGCGCACTTACTCCCCCACCATTCCCTCCATCCACAACAGAATTATAATGCTCCCAAGAATGATACGCAACATGCAAAACCCTCTTATTCTCCTGCTGATCCTCATTCCCGGCGGCGGCGGCATCCACAATCCACGGCGCAAGTCCCAATTGATGAATCACAACAACACACGCCATCGCGCGTGAAAATGCTACAATCTCGATATTGTCTGCGTATACGCCGTTCTTGGCCATTCGGATTAATCGCCGTTCAAGAGATTCGTCCGTATGCATGAATGGGGCGTACAAGTCTGGATGCGTTCGCATGTGGTCAATGACTTTACTGCGGAGTTGCGTATGGTCTGGGACTAAAAAGATGGGAAGTCAGTGTGATGTTCAAGTGTGGGAAAGTAAGGAGACAAAGATTCACCGCCTCCCATTTGGTGACTTAAGCTGCGGAATAGACAGTTGCCGTCGCCCGCGACTTCGTACTGTTGGAGACCCATCAACGCTAGCTGTGTGTCCAAACTGTCGTTTGAAGGGGCCTTCTTTTTGCTGCCGCCTTTATGGGCGTGGCCATCCTTCTTTCCATTGGCCGTGTCTTCGGCGGCTGCATTCTTGCTTTTACCGCCGCTCTTGTGGTTGGGTGTGTGAGAAGACGCTTTCTTGCCTTTGCTCATTCACAGCTGCAAAAAATTCATGCAAACAACCAAAACAGTACAAAACGACAACTCTAAAAAGGCCAAATCGAAAAAAGTAAACAATGCATTAAACGCTTCCAGGATGCTCCGACCCTTCTTCATAATCATCCCCCGCACCAAGTTCTGCAAACATATCACCTCCTCCAACAATTGCGTCCGCCTCAGCGTCATGGCAACTCTGAGATGAAGACAAGTCAATTTCAGGAAACAGATCCCACTCCTCTGAACTCTTCCGCTTCCTGCCCCTTCCCGTTCCAGTTCCATTCTCCAATTTCAGGGCTCCATCACTCATGACACTGACACCATGCATTCCCTTCATATGACGCTGCAGATCGAATCGCCGGCGAAAGACTTTATCGCAATACTTGCACGCTTCAACAGGCACTCCAGCTTCCTTCAGATACTTTTCCGCATCCTCAAATCCAAGTGGAACATGCGTAAGGTAATGCATCTTAATGTTATAACGGCGCGCCGCACCATGTCCACATTGCGGCCAAGGACATACAAACTCATTCCGAATGGGACACGCTTCAAGAGTATTGAATGCAGAGGGTGGAAGAATAACTGGAGGTTCTGTCAATTCAAACTTGGCTCTCTTTCCTCTTTTTCTGGTTCTTGCTTGCGCTCGGGGCATCACGTCGGGTCTGGGAAGGATCACTGCACTTTGCTGGACAGGGCCTTCAAAATGAGCTCTTCTTGATCTGCGGAGAACTGGCTTATCGGACTTGACCACTCTTTTCCGTGCTCTGGGTGTTGGTGTCGCCTCTGTTTCATCAGCATCCTTCGAAATAACTTGTGGTTCTGCAGGAACAGATTCCACCTCAGCAGGTTCATGTGGCGAAGTCGGTTCATGTGGTTCAGTCGGTTCATGTGGTTCAGTCGGTTCATGTGGTTCAGTCGGTTCATGTGGTTCAGTCGGATCAGTTTCCGGAATTGTTTTGGATTTCACAGCTTTCGCTGGCACGTCAGTCAAAACAGGAAGCCGAGCTCTTGTCAGCTTGTGCTGCCAGTTGCGCGGTGTGCGAATGGCGGAGGAAGTTGTAGTAGATGTAGTTGCAGAAGTAGTAGAGAAAGGAGAAGAAGCGGCTGAAAAGTTGTAGAATGAGTTGCCTCCATCAGGCATCGGGGCTTGAGAGAAGATGTCGTTAAAATTGACACCAACATTCGCTTGTTGTCGTTCGGGAGGGAAAAAAGCGTCCAGAAAAGCGAGTGGATCTTCGCCTTCTTTTGCATCATGAGAATTGAAGTGTGATGGTACATGAGAAGATCCCGATACCATGGGCCCAGCAAGGGATGAATGCTGAGCCAGAAGCGATGCGAGGGTCTTGTTCGGATCCAGGAGAGATGCCAGGTCGTCTCCAATAAATCCGAAAGAGCCATCAGTCTCGACACTTGATTTGGGATTCGAGTCAGCGATCTCACAAGCAGAACTTTCAAGGAGCTGGTCAATTACGTCGCCAGATTGAGTAGCTGCTGCTGCGTTGGGTAGACTGACATTCGAGCCAACTTTTGGAGAAAACAGGCCAACCGTGAAGTTTGATAGATCCGTATCGGTTAACATGAAGTCTGACGCCATGTAACAGTCGGGAAACAACAAACCAGAAAGAGTGTCAAGTTCTTTGGAGTAAGCGAAATCCATGGAGGAGTTTAGCAAGTCCAACTGGTTCAGGCTTTCACAGCTTTGAGACGGTCTGAGTAGACAGTCAATCAAATCAGTGATGGGGTCCCCTGGAGCTGCTCCCGGCTGCTTTGAATTGTTGTCCCATCCGCAGACACCCCCCTCAACATGCAAGCGCCCAACAAAATCCTCTCGACTGGAGGGTTCTCGATGTTCAGTGACAGAGAAGTCAAAAAGAGAGATTTCATCGTCACCTGATTGAGATGGACAGAGAGTGAGGGAAGGGGGGCAGCTGGTGGAGCTGGGCGGAAGGGGGGAGGATGAGTCATGGATGTGACTGATCAGCTGCAGCGGCGTCTTGATAAACACATTTCCCAGAGTCAGCGGTTTGTTTGGGGACTCTTTTCCCGCCTCAGTGTCTGAGGGGGTGGGTGAGGGCAAGGCCGAAGTCATTGGGGGTTCATCCGTGAGGGGCAGGGCAAGGACTACTTCAGACGCCGTAAGCGTTGGGATTGGTTGCGTTAACATCAAGGTGCTGGTTCTCCGATGTCTGTTTTGTGTTGGGGCTAACCTGTGGGTGCACAGAGGACTGTTGCCTATTTTTTTTGCTTTTTTTTTCCACAACAGTCGTTCAAGTGTTTGATCATGCCCCAGGTTCCTTTTCTTGAATAAAGTGGTGCGCTTATGGATTTGCCGTGGCATTCTCGAAAGTTGCCAGTGTGGACACATCGGAGATCCTTCGATAGCTTTCTGATGACAACGGTGGCAGTCAGGGTGAGTGTGTGGCTGAGCCACTCTACCGACCGTTCGTGCCACATTCTTGCGCTTGAACACGCTGCCACTGCACGAATGAACGAGTTTAACTGTGAGGCAAGACATCAAGCAGGGATGCTTGACACCAGTCCGGAGATATCGGCGTGATGTGAAATGGTTTGTTTAAAGGCAGTTAGTAATTACACGGACGGCAATTACCACATGGCAAGCAATGCGCACTTGACTTGCAGCGTGAACCAAAGCACCTAACGCTGAATGGGCAAAAGCATGTGCGTTCAGATGAAGCACAGGAGCCGCGTAGTTGCTCGCATAAGAGAAACTTTGAATCACAACAAAGTGAAGACCTTTTTTGAATCACAGGATCATGATCTGGTTGGTGCCTTCTCAGACGCGTCTGTATAAAAATAAAAAGATGAAATAAAAAGACGCTTGAATAAACGCGTGACGCTGCTCAAGCAATCCAACAAGTGTGTGTATTTGTAAGTATGTATTAACTTAACATACGTGGCTGTAAATGACGCGTGACACAGGCCCCAATTACTAGTATGTGTACGTGCGTGGCTGTAAATGACACGCATTTGTCAGCCAGGACAGACCAGACGCTGTGTTGTCGCTCGTTCGTTTGTTGGATGTGAAAGTAAAGCAATGTGTTTGTCAGCGATAATTTGTAAGCGCGCGCCTTCTGATTGGTCCAAATCCTTGAGCAACTTAACCCTGAGATGGATCACACGTCTCAACCCTGATAAAGGTAAATAAATAAAATATTTACAAAAACAACAAATCGAAAAACAAAATCGCCGCTGAAGCATTTGCATTTCGAAGCAACAAATCCTTTCAAAAATAGCTGCTTGTTGACAGCACCAGCAACTACATCAACAACAACAACTACATCAACAACAACAACACATGAGCTCAGCAACTCCTGGGCAACCCACTGCTCCTAAAAAGTCTTTTTGGTTAAAAGCGGACAAACCGGACAAGCAAGTCGCTGATGAGTCCGCTGCCCTCAATATCGATGACCCCGAGAAGAAGAAGGAGCCAGAACCTCCAAAACTAGCCTTCTTTTCTCTATTCAAGTACGCTGACTCCACTGACAAGGCTCTGTTCGCTGGTGGTATCCTGTTCTGCGTTGCCGCAGGTAATTGACGTCACATCCCATATCGTTTCCACATCTTTGTCTCACCCTTGGAAATCCCCCCTTCATTCTTCATTCTTCAGGCGCCCTATCTCCCTCGCTATTCCTCGTATTCGGCAAGCTGTTGGCAGCATTCTCCTTGATTTACACGGACCCACCTGCGTTCGAACCAGAACTCAACAAGTTCATTCTGATCTTTGTTTACTTGGGCCTTGGCTCCTTTGTTCTCAACTACATCGGCACGCTCTGCTGGCGTCTGACAGGAGAGCGTCAGTCGCTGCGTATCCGCCTCAACTTTATGGAGTCGCTGTTGAAGCAGGACATGTCCTTTTTCGACGATCGCCGCGCTGGAGATTTGGCAGGCCGACTCAGCACGGACACCTTCTTGATCCAAAATGGAATCAGTGAAAAGATTGGCTTGGCTCTGTACTTTCTGTTTTCCTTCCTGGGAAGTTTCGTTGTTGCATACACTCAAGGTGACAAAATCTCTTGCACCAAAAAAAACTTTACCAATACTTCAAAAAAAACCTCATCTCCTGAATATGTCCGAAAACAGGTTGGAAAATGTCCCTTGTGATCACAGCCGCCGTCCCCGCCCTCGGATTTGTCCTCGTCACCACATTCACACTCCTCGCAAAACTCACAAACCAAGGCCAAACCGATTACGCCGTCGCAGGATCCCTCGCAACCGAAGTCCTTTCCTCTATCCGCACTGTCTTTGCATTTGGCGGTCAGAAGCGCGAAGCAGACACGTACGAAAAAATGCTCGAAAGCTCGCAAGGAATTCGTCGCAGAAAATTGCTTTCAACTGGAATCGGATTCGGAATGGTCAATTTCATGATTTACTCTTTCATTGCTCTGGGTCTGTGGTACGGCTCCACTCTTCTCGTCAGCAAAGAGTACACGGGCGATACCGTCTTGATTGTCTTTTTCGCGCTACTCGTGGGTTCTTTCTCGATTGGAAACCTGGGACCCTACGCCACATCGTTTGCAACGGCACAGGGTGCGGCATACGAAGTATACAACATTATCGACAAGAAACCAACCATCGTCAACAAGAGCTCTGAGGGTGTCCAAATCCCACGGTTCGCAAAGGAAATTGAATTTCGCAATGTCCAGTTCCACTACCCATCGCGCCCAGATGTCCCAGTTCTCAAAAACTTGAACCTCAAGATTCCATACGGAAAGACTGTGGCGCTCGTGGGGTCATCGGGAAGCGGAAAAAGTACAATCATCCAAATGCTGCAACGGTTTTACGATCCAACTGGCGGAGACATTTTTGTGGACGGTGTCAACGTGAAGGAAATCAATATTCGATCGTTCCGAAACCAAATTGGAGTCGTCAGCCAGGAACCGGTGCTTTTCCGATACACTGTCAAAGAAAACATTCGTTTCGGAAAACTCGATGCCACAGACGCGGAGATTGAAGAAGCCGCTAAGGCTGCAAACGCGTACGAGTTTATTAGATCTTTGCCACAAGGATTCAACAACGACGTCGGTGAGCGTGGGAGCTTGCTTTCAGGCGGCCAGAAACAACGAGTTGCGATTGCACGCGCCATCATCAAGAACCCACCAATTCTCCTGTTGGACGAAGCAACGTCGGCGCTGGACAGTCAAAGTGAACATGTTGTGCAAGAAGCGCTCGAAAAAGTATCCGTCGGCCGAACCACTGTCGTGATTGCGCATCGATTGAGTACAGTCAAAGACGCAGACGTGATTGTCGTGTTGGAGAAGGGAGACGTGTTTGAGATGGGCTCGCACGACGAACTGCTTGCAAAGAAGGGGCGATACTACGATCTTGTAATGAAACAAGACTTGAAAAAGGATGAAAATGAAGGAAGCGAAGTCACACGGTCCCGCACACCTACTCCAACACCACAAGCAATCTCTGCACAAAGTCGCGTTGTTTCAAAGTCAGGTCCACTTGCCGGAGCAGACGCGGATGTCGAAGCAAATTTGGAGCCTGAGGTGGAAAAGGAAAAGATTCAATGGAAGTATTTGGCGCGTTTGATTGGGTACAACAGTCAGGAATGGTACTTTTTGGCGATCGCGGGTGTTGCTTCTACGGCGCTTGGGCTCGCGTTTCCGCTGTACTCGCTGTTTTTTGGTAAATTGATTGACGCGTTCTTTAGCACGGATGTTGCTTCCGTGCAGTCTACAATCAACACGTGGTGCCTTATCTTTGTTCTGATTGGTGTTGCGGGCTTTGCGGCGTCCTTCTTGCAAATCGTCTTCGTGGGTCTCTATGGTTTGTATTGCGCTATTTTTTTTTTTTTTTTGATCACTGGCCAAACACACACTGACTTTTTCTCACAACTTTCATTCGTTCGCAGGTTCCAAAATCTTCGTCAAAGTCCGTGTCCTCGCAATGCGCAACATTCTCCGACAAGAAGTCGGATGGTTCGATGAAAGCCGAAACTCGTCATCAAACTTATCAGAAATTTTGGGGAAGGATGTTGAATCGCTTGAAGCGTTGATGGACCAGACGATTGCTCAAGCGTGGGGTTCGGTTGTGAATGCCATTGCGGGGTCAATTATTGGATTCTACTACAGCTGGAAGTTGACGCTTGTTGCGTTGGCTCTCCTGCCGTTCTCAACTCTGGGAGTCGTTCTCGAAACAAAGTCTCAGTTGTGCGTAGTCAACTTTAAAAATTTGACTCCTGTACTGGGATTGTAAAAAAAACTAACTGCACACGCGTTTTTTTTTGATCCTAAAAAAAAAAAAAAAACAGGGGAAGTAACGATAAAACTAAAGGCTACTACGAACAAGCAACATTTATCGCAAACGAAGCCATCTTCAACGTGCGAACAGTCGTCTCATTGGGCCTCGAAGACTTTTTCATTGACCAGTACAGAAAGGAACTCAACAAACCATTCAAAATCGCATTCAGCGCGTGCTTCCTGGCCGCATTTGGACCCGCATTTGCTCAAAGCGCCCAATTCTTTACATACGCCGTTTCATACTACTACGGAGGAACTCTTGTTCGTACTGGCGAGACCACCTTCCAAAGCATGAATATTGTGATCCAATCCGTATTTTTCATGTCCCTGGCATTGGGCCAAGTCGGTGCCCTTTCTCCAAACATTACAAAAGCGCTTCTCTCCGCAAACAAGGTGTTTGGCCTGGTGGATCGCGTGACACTGATGGATACGACTGCCGGAAAGCCGGTTGTCAAGGAAAAAATGACGGGTCATGTTCGTCTCAAGAATGCTCGCTTCTCGTACCCAACACGTCCAGACACGAAAGTGTTGCGCGGGATTAGTTTGGATGTGAATCCTGGAACCACGATTGGACTCGTTGGGGCGAGTGGAAGTGGAAAATCGACCATTATTAGCTTGGTGCAACGGTTTTATGACCCAACGAGTGGAGGTTTGAGTTTTGGAGATGTGAATGAGGAACTGGATGCTCCTGAGTATAAGCTGGAAGATTTGCGTAGTTTCATGGCAATTGTCAGTCAAGAGGTACGCAGTTTTTTTTTTTTCAAAACACACGATTGCTTTTGATTTCATGTTATCTAATTCCCTCTTAT
The DNA here is from genome assembly GCA_006535975.1 of Chytriomyces confervae. Classification (NCBI taxonomy): domain Eukaryota; kingdom Fungi; phylum Chytridiomycota; class Chytridiomycetes; order Chytridiales; family Chytriomycetaceae; genus Chytriomyces; species Chytriomyces confervae. The sequence goes on from QEAP01000056.1 coordinate 31,564, forward strand.
TTTATCTGTCCAGCCAACTCTGTTTGCGCGCTCGATTGCAGAAAACATTCGCTACGGAAACGAAACAGCAACCATGGACGACATTATCCAAGCCGCCAAAGATGCCAACATCCACGAATTCATCAACTCCCTCCCAGAAGGATACGAAACCTCTGCCGGAGAACGTGGAACACAACTGTCAGGAGGCCAGAAACAACGAATCGCAATCGCACGAGCTCTTGTTCGAAACCCCAAATTCCTTCTCCTCGATGAAGCTACATCCGCTTTGGACACTGAATCCGAAGCGGTTGTTCAAGACGCGTTGAATCGGGCGTCAGTGGGACGTACGACGTTGGTGGTTGCGCATCGGTTGAGTACGATTCAGAATGCGGATTGCACGTTTGTGTTTAAGGATGGAGTTGTTGCTGAGAAGGGAACGCACCAGGAGTTGCTGGAGTTGCGTGGGATTTATTATGGACTGGTGGAGCAGCAACGGTTGGCGAACTGATCTCATTTTTTAGTTTGTGGCTAAATATAATACACACACATGAATGTTTTATGATGCTCTGAAGTTGTTGGATTTAGAGGGAGAGCGAGAACAAGACTTTCATGAAATGACGTTTTATTTTATGCAACTTTGTATCTAACTAAGCCTTTCCACTACCAAACAGAAACTCGTCCTCATCAACAACCTGCACTTTACTATTACGTCGTGACTCTGACGAAGCAGCAGTAGCAGCAGCGTGACTGTTGTTATCCGCCCTTGACGCAGCAGTGGACATGTAGTAGTCAAACACATCGTCTTCGTAACTGCCAAAGTTGAATTTGCCTTTCCCGCCTCGCTTCATGGGCTGGGTATACGAGGACACGCCGTTGGACTGGCGTGCGTTCTTGCTGTGTTTGGAGTTTGTTGGGATCATTGTTCGTGGAGCGCCCATTTTTTTTGATGGTAGTGCGTTATGGAGGGGGTTGTTGTTGTGTCGGTAGTTAGAATACTTGTTGCTGGGGGCGGGCCCCTTTTTATATATTGACGCCGGTGGCACGGGGTGGCACTTGTGATTCATCAATGATGATTTTCAGTGAAATGGAAATCACGTCTTTCTTTTTCCCGAATGTTCGATGCTGGGACTGGAACCTGACTGGGACGTATTATATCCCTGCATTCATACTCGCTGATGCTTGCTGGTGTTCCAGCAGCGGAGGTTCGTGGAGGTATCGCTGTGCCAGTTGATGGCAAGAACCAGTGTTCGGAATGCCTGCTTCGTTTGTGGAAGGGCATTGCCATCGTATTCACATAGTTTTGAATCATGTTCAATGTTCGTCCGTATTACTTCTTGTCAGTTGTTAAAACAGTAAGCACTCGCTGCGAGTATTTTATTCGCGTTGCTGATGGAAATAGTTTCAAACATCGGAGCCAGTCCACTTCCAATTGCTAATGACATGCGTGAACCCTTTCCTGGTCGGTAGCACTTGGCTTCTCTTCAAAGTACTTGTCCAGGCAGAGCAGCATCGATCTTGGCCGCCGTTGTGACTCGTTCTGGCACTGAAAATGCCCGGTTTTGCACTGCCACCAACCACGAGTCTCGTCTGTCCAGCACTGCGTGTACATTTAAATATGAAGACAGAGAGCGCTGCAGAGACGCAATTTAAAATCGGAAGCGATAAGCTCGCTCCCTTCATCGCTGACGCCATCGCAACAAAGTAAAAAAAAAAAAAAAATAAATGCTTGCAGAGGGCGAAGCCAACACGCCCACGCCCGCGGGCCTCATCGTGTCCCTCAGACTGCTGGGCAAGAAGGTTCTCGTCGTTGGCGGCAACAAGGAGGTGACTGACTTGACTGGCTCGCTTGTCACAAACAACATGCTCAACAACACATGGGGACATCTGCTTGAACTTTGCCCACGCAGGCCGAATCGCGTGTCATGCATGCATTGGACGCGGGCGCGGTTGTGACAGTTCTCTCGCCAGTGTCTGGGTTGACTGCGGTGCTGCTACAGCGCGTTGAGGCCAACGAAGTGTCGCTCATCGATGCAGCTTTTGAGGGTGTCCAGGATCTGTACTTTGACACACAATCAGGAGACAATGCGGATGGATGCAAGACTTACGATCTTGTGCTGGGATGTTTGGACGAGTACAATGAGAGCGAGCAGTTGGCTGAGTGTGCCCGGGCGTTAAAGATGTACAGACTCCCCGCATTCCTTTTTTTTTTTTGTTCATGCCCGTTGATAACACAACTGCTATTCAACAATAACAACAGTCCCGTCAACTGCGCTGATGTTCCTCACTTGTGCGACTTTTTCTTTGTCGCCGTCATGCGCGAGGGACTTCTTCAGATTGGCGTGTCCAGCAACGGCGGTGGACCGAGACTCGCGGCCCGTCTTCGCTCACATATTCAATCAACGCTGCCGAAAGGAACGCGGGAGGCAGTCTCGAAAATTGCTCGATTGCGTGTGTTGGTCAAAAACACGCCTACACCCCCGGGTGCTGGCTCGTTGATCAAGAAACGAATGACCTGGATGACGAGGCTGTGCGATCAATGGTCGTTTGATGACATGGTTTGTCTTTTTTTTTTTTTTGGGAAACTCTGAAACCCTTGACTTTATTTTTGCAAACTTGCGAACGCGAATGCACAGCTCATCTCATTCCATCCTTTTCTTTTGTTGGCTTCTCGATCTTAACAGGCAAATTTGAATGAAGAGGACGTTGTTCGACTATTGGGCGCATACGAACGGGGCGAAATGGAACCTCCACTTCCCACAAGCAAAATCGCACCGCTTGGATCCAGCACATCTGCGAACGAAAATTCCATTTCATCCAATCCAACATTTTCGAAGCTTGCGTCACAAATTCCGACACTGCAGCAACTATTGGACAGCCCCATCCAAAGACTTTACGCGCTTGCGTGTCTGTTTTTCAGTGTTTGGCTGCATATCCTCACGTATCCTCTGCGCGCAACATTTTCCCTTCTCGAATCCATTTTCCCAAACTTGAAAACATGGTCTCCACCTCCGATTGTGATTCTGAAAGAATCGACAGCACTACCCACACTACCAACTGCTTCCACCAAACCCGCCCTTGCCACACAATCTTCTCAACAACTTTTGCAAATCCCACCGCTTCCAGCTTCCACAACCCCAAAAGTAGTCCTCGTCGGCGCAGGACCGGGTTCCACAAACTTGCTCACTGTTGGAGCCATTCGAAACCTTGCCGCCGCCGACACAATCGTCACAGACCACCTCGTGAGCGCCGACATTTTGCGACACGTTCCACCGACCTGCAAAATCCTACAAGTCCCCAAAAAGGAAAAAGGCGCCAGCGACGCGGCTCAAGACGTTGCAAATGACCTGTGCGCAACAGCCATCCTTAAACATGGCGCAAAACACGTGGTACGGTTAAAGGGTGGAGATCCATACGTGTTTGGACGCGGCGGCGAGGAACTCGTGTACCTTTGCGAACGAGGCGTGAATGTGGAAGTGGTTCCTGGTGTATCGGGCGTGAATGGAATTCTTGGGTCGGCAGGGATTCCAGCAACGTTTAAAGGGTTGAGTGAAAGTGTAGTTGTATTGACGGCGCGTGGAGAGAAGGGTGCGTGGCCGGAGGTGCCTGCGTTTGGGGATGGGTTAAAGACTGTGGTTGTGTTTATGCCGATTGCGCGGATGAAGGGGATTTCGGATTTGATGGTGAGTTGTTTTTATACGTGTGGTGGGAGTGTTGAACGACTTTTGACTTACAAAATTTTCATAACAGATCAAACAAGGATACCCATCAACACTGCCTGCTGCTGTCATTGAAAACGGAAGCCTTGATCATCAAAGGGTCATTAAGGGAACACTTGCAAGCATTCCAGATTTGGTGGTTTCAGAAAAAGTGGTGAGTCCCGCGTTGCTGGTGGTTGGGAATGTATGCACCGTGTTGGATAAGGCACATTCATGAGCAGCTGGAGTATGTTTTGAAAGTGAAATGTGGGTTGAGGAATTGGAATGATGTGGCTGACATACAATTAACGCTCTTGTCTGGAACAATAAATAACAATGCGTTCGGCGGTCTGCAAAGCGGCTGCAGCGTATGATATGAACTCACTCCGGTACCTTCCAGTCTGCTGCAGTTCGTAACAGAGTTCGACTCCATTCTGTCCAGGGTTCGAATCCTGTGTCTCAATAATTTTCATTCCATGGGGCCAAGTCGGCATGAACTTCCAACTGTGGCGAAGCCACTTCTATAAAACCAAAAGGAGCACATCAACACAACAAACAAACAAAAAATGCGCCGCCAACCCGTCTACTCCAAACTCCTCAACCGCACAGTCCACACAAACGCAACCGTCATCAACTGCCAACTCTGCTGCTCATCCCCGCGCATCCCTCGCGAAACCAGCACCACAAACGACACGATCCTCGCAGCAAGACTTCTCCTCAAAACGCGTGACACATGCCCCAACTTTCATCGAGACGCTGTTATTAGCGCGGAATGCATTGAAGCGCTGAAAGAGCTGCGTTTCACAATCAAGACAACGTGGCGGGACGTTGACTCGAAAGATTGGATGCGGATAGAGAAAGCTGCTCGATTGGATAAAGTTGTGGATGAGGAGCAGCAACATGGTTGCAGGGATCGTGCGTTTGGAACACAAAACACGAAACTGGTGCAGCTGCATCGTAGGATTCGGTTTGAAAGGACTGAGATGTTTGAAAGCTCAAACTGTGGAAAGAACCGCAAAGAGTTTTGGAGGGATTTTCAACATGCGAAGAAGGAGTTTGTTTGAAGGGATGCGTGCGCAGCATGGGGTGTTTTAGACGTGGTTGAATTACATAAAAAGCTTGTACATATTTTACACATCGGGACTGCCGTTTATTTCCACATCCAAGTTACATATTACAGATATCACGCAAAAGCAAGCAAGACCGAAACTGCTACTTACTACTACTACATGAGCACATGTGCATTCAACCTTCCACCTCCAACTCTCCACAGTCTTGCAACCACTTGCTCGCCAACACATCCTCAATCGTAAATCTTTGCAAAACATCAACGCAAAAGATTCCCTTCAAAAGCTGCTGAGCACCATCACTCACATCACAGGACTCTAACCGACTCACATCATACGTACCGTTCATGATAGTTTGCTGCAGTCGCGGCAGGAAACCATCATTGAACGGCAAGGACCCCGTTAGCATAGCATACAAGATACATCCCAGAGCCCAGACATCGCTAGATTTCCCATTCACGGCACCGTCAGCAGCAGCTTCTTGCAAGTCTTCAGGTGCACAGTAATGCAACGAGCCAACCCCGCATGAGGAGGAACTTAAACTGCGTTCGAGTGGCGCTGGGCTCGTTGGAGAAGCACATTCTAGAGTTTGATTGTCGCGAATGAATTCGGATAACCCGAAATCGGCAATTTTTAGAGTCGGAATCCATTCGTCGCATAGTTTGGCTTCAGGAGAAGATGTGCTTGCTGAGGGGGGCGCCGCACTGTTTTCCCAGTCCTCAAGGACAAGAACGTTTTCGCATTTCAAATCCCGATGAATGACACTGGCTGTTTTATGCATGTAACTGACTGCTTGCGCGAGTTGCAAAAACATGGGTCGAGCAACATGTTCAGCCACGCATCCTCGCGAGGTTAAATAGTCTAAAAGACTTCCGCCAGCAGCATGCTCACTCACAATACAAACAGCATCATCGAGTTCCATGACTTCATGCATGCACAGAATGTTTGGGTGGTCTAGAGATGCCCAGATTCGAGTTTCTTTATCCATCAGCTGCCGGGCATTATCGATTGCGTCATTCCGATCTTTTGAGTAGATGCTAGTGGGACCAGGTAGAGTTTGAAAAGAGGATTGCCGAGAAGCTGCAGGTGCTTTTGCTGAATCACGGGGGTGGTAATTGGGGATGCTGATGCGGCCTCGCATGGTGAGACTTTCCGTAGAGTTTTGGAGACTGTATGTTGGGCTTTGAATTGGCGAACGCGTGTTTGGCTTGCGCAAGATCTTGATGGCAAAATGTTGATTCGAGATGGAGTCGTGAGCCAAAAACACGCGGCTGAATGAACCGTACCCAAGCTCTTTGACGAGAGTGTAGTTTGCGATTTGGTCTCCCTCTTCGTACACGCCGCGTTCTGTTCATGAAAGTGGATTTTAGTAATGTTGAGTTGTGGGTGGTTGAAAATGACCAATTTTCTTGGCAGCCCAAGTCATCCCAAGCGACAGACTCAGATCCGGCGCAGTGCAGGCCAACTCTCACCAGCTGCACACATCGCAGCACATACTCTTCAAGTGCCGCTCCTCACAAAACAACCTTTGCCCAAGAGCGAAAAAATAAAATAAAATAAAAAAAGGGCGGGGCGGGAGGCAAAAACATACCAAAGTCAAGGGAAACGTCCAGACTTCCTACTCTAGGAGTACCAAGCATGGACAAAAACGACATTGCAGGTGACGAACAAACTGACGCATCGGAAGCATTCGGGATGGAGACTGGCGAAGACGCGGTCTGCGAGACGGCCGAGCCCCTCCGTTTGGCATTCACAAGACGGCGGAGGAGGGAGGCTGAGTTGGTTCTAGGCATAGCATGCGATTGGGAATGGGCCGGGCTTTGCGCTGGAATGGGTGGGCGGCGATGCTGAGAGGGATCTCTGTCCCGCTGCTGGTTGGTGATCTGCGCGGAGAGTGTCGAAACGTTGCTGGACATGTTTGGTTCGAAGGGCGTGTAGGTCGTTGTAGGTCGTTGTAGGTCGTTGTAGGTTTTGTTTGTGGGGTAGTTTAGTTTGTGGGGTAATTTGCGGGGGTTGTTTTCTTTTTGTTTCTTTTTGATTCGGTGCCTCAGATTAGATAAGATTGATTTGTGCAGAAACCCTAATGATCAATAATGTGCCACTCAGGTGTCTGTGGGGGAGAAAATAGAAAATGTAAAATACAGTCGCCGCGTCTTGTGCGTGGGTCCGAGTGTCCGAGTGTCTGGTTGCGATTGCGCCGTTTGACAGCACAGAACGGCGCCGTAACTTTCTTCCATTTCGGCTAAAACGTTACTTTCTGGCGCGGACCAGTGAACAAAGACATTTCGGACACTGTCAACTGTCCGGATTGTTTATAACGCGTTCGATCGCTAATGTATTCAAATTACAATCACTGCTTATGGCCATACACTCCCAGTCAAGAGTTTGGCAGGATATCGCGGGAACCAAACAACAAAACGAAAATAAAAAACCATTACATGGCCCTTTGCTTCCTCCGCCGGTTCTGAAACCAGTACTGAATATGCCGATACTTTCTCCCAATCTGCTTCGCAGCTCTGCGAATCACGTCGCTCTCTGGGACGGCACATTCTTGATAAATTTGTTCAAGCAGGTCTCGCTCTTGTTTCGAAAGACGGATTTTTTGATTCGATCCATGTTTGGAGGCGGCAGCGGCGATGTCGGATGGGGTTGACCTTGGGGCTCTTAAAACGGAGCGCTTTTGGACAAAGTCTTGCGATGATGTTGAATCAGCGATAGACAATTCACGTGGGGAACTGGGCTCGGGCGGCGGAGACACGATGGCGCTTTGAGGCGGTGACAGTGTGTCTGAGATGAATGAGGATGTTCTGTAACCTGGGGGAGCCTGTGTCACTGGAATGAAAGACAGCAGTTGCGGAAGAGACGGCGCAGCTTCTGATTGGACTTGAGCGCTATTTTGCGGAGCCTTGATGACGGGTGCCAGAAAATCAAACAGGTCTGGTGGAGTGTGGCTGTGCGTGGGAGTGCTATGAAAGAGTGATTGCAGCATGGGGCTTGCTAACAATGACGAGAGCAGCAAAGCAGGGTGTACGGATGGATTCATGGATTGGAATTGGGCAGGTAGCAATGGTAGCAAATGTTCTCGCTGTGGATGTAATGGCTGATGAGGGTTCCCAGCTTGCAACAGGGTCAGCAGGCAGTCGGATGGAGTGAACGCGTTCATGGGAAGATATGAGCATTGATCTGTAGAAAAGAAGGACAATTAGAACGGCTTAAAGCGCGCCAATTAGGCTGGCAATCCATAAGTACCTGAGGCGGGTGTGGTTGTGGTTGTGGTGGTTGTGGTGGTGGTAGGCAGGCAGGAGCCACACGGCCAGTGGGGCTGGTTGGAGGCAAGGAAGCACGGCATCAGCAGCGTGTCTGTTTTGTTTCGTTGACGGCAGTTGGCCCACACAGACAACGTAATAAAGGCCGCTTTAAGTTCGTTTCAAGCTTGATTGAAAAAATTTCGATGACACCACCTCTGACGCAATCGACGCGTGTCAAACAAAAAGTGGAGCAATCGCGTAATGCGAATGCGAATGCGAATGGAGAATGTCAGGTTAAGGAAATCGTCGCGAGTGCTGCGCTGGGAGAGAGAGCTACGCTAAGCTGCAACGCGTGCTCGCTTGGTTGGACAATAAACAACAACCAGCGTCCACAGCTGACCTGCCGATGTCATGAACGATACAATGTGCTCGGTTGTGCAATCGTGTTTGGTGGAGAGCCGTCCTTCAAGTTGTCCCAAAGCACACGTCGAATGAAAGCACGTAGCGACGATATTCCCCAAAGTGAATGCGTGCACTTTCCTCTGATCCCCCAAAATATATGACACAACTCCGTCTGAACAGATTGAACATGATTATTCGGCAAATCGTTGATTGTCTGTGGAGATTGTGCTGGGTTGCGCGACGAGAGCCGAGTTGTTTATTCGGACTGCTCTCCGGGCACGCGCTCGCACGGCTCAAGAGGAGTCTGTGCCATTTGAAAGAGTCTCGCGGCAAGTTTCATGGGCTGGCGCAGGGATCCGAGTCGGCTGCTGTGTTGGTCCCAATGACAAGTGTCGCTGAGACACTCGCCCTTCCGCTTCATCAATGCCCCAGGATCAATATTGCAGGTGGTAGTCGCAGACTCGGGATCGCAGACATCAGAACGTGCTTGACTCAGTTTGCCCGGCCCATGTCGTACTTTGGTCCTAAAACAATTGCACAGTAAATTTTGAATGACGACTGGGTTCGAGGTGGACTCTTGCGCCGAGTGCGACTTGTTCAGCACAACTTGCGCGTGCTGCGGATACCTTCTCTGCTGCTGCACGTGCTGCGAACCGTGCTGCGGGACTGCTGGGAGCGGGGCAAAGAGCGCGGGCCACACTGCCGGCGCTGGAGCGGGAGATGCCTTCAACGGCACTGATTGCCGCTACGACAGTTACTATCCACCGGCTGGCAGACAAGCAGGAGCGGCGGCTGGAATCTATCCGACTCAACCATTGGATCCGATCCTTCTTCTCAACTGCCTTCAATGTCCGCAACCGTACGACGACTGCAACCACTTCCCAGCAGCAGCTATCACAAACAGCAGCGACCTGTTCAACCTCTGCAACTTTCATCCCATGGGTCTCTGCAACGTCGGAACCCCCTTCGACCCACCATCTCTCCCCACTCAACACCCGCAAACACCCCAGCAGCCCGACCTGCTCAGCTTCTTTAGCTCAACTCTGCAAGGAGGCACATCATGTCCTCCCTTAGATCCATTCCTATCCATCACTACTCCAGCAACTACCCCAGCAAGCGAACCTCAGATAAAACATGCGCAGCAGGAACAGCAAAGCTACTCACCCGCACCGTCTTCTGCCGCTGAAACAGGCACAACATCAGAAAAGTGTAGAAAGAAACGAGTGCCGCTGACGCACGAACAGCGTGAATATTTGGAATGTATTTATGAAAAGGATTGTAAGCCTCGGTCAATTGTGGTTCAGCGCGCAGCAAAGGCGATCGGATTGGACTATCGATACACGCAGTATTGGTTCCAGGTGAGAACGCGAGACTTTTTTTTTTTTTTTTCAACCCCCAAAACTGGGAATGTGTGTGTGGGGTATTGAAGCTTTTTGCATCACCACAGAACCGGCGCGCATCTTCCAAAAAGAAAGGCGAACGAATTGTTTTGAAGGATCCGTGCTGCTGCACAAAGTGATTTTATTTTATTTTATTTTTATTTTATTTTTATTCCTTCGTTCCTTCGTTCCTTCATTCCTTCGTTCCCTGCTGTGAAATGGCCCCGAAGAGAGACAAGACGCGTATGACCGTTAGTAAAACAGTATTTACATTGACGCAAACCCAACTCACTTCAGTTCTTTTTCGGCGAAAAATAAGGTTTATTTTGAATAATTTAAAAAAAAAAAAGGGGACTTCCCATCAAAAAAAAAGTCAACAAAAAAGAAACAAAAAAAAAAAAAAGCACAAGCTACAATGCTCACAAATCCCCCCACAATCACTTGTCTCTCCTCACCATCACATTCACCCCTCATTGCCTTTGATACGTCCCTGATCCACCAGTGTAACTATATGCATTACCGCTACCACCAGTCTGCTGTTGCGTTGCAGCTTTGATCTGGCTCAACAACCCTGCAAGACCCAACCCACCACCAACAAGCATCGGCGGTGCAGCGGCAGCACTAGGTACACCATAGCCACCCGTCTGGTGTAACTGTTGCTGCTGTTGCTGTTGTTGCTGTTGTTGACGCGTCAGTTCCATCAGGAGCGCCAATGCGTTCGCGTTTGATGTTGTAACTGGGGGAGCTGCAGTTCCGTTTGCTGCAGACATGCCATTCGAGAGCGCGGCAATCAGTGGTGGTTGTTGCTGAACAGTTTGTGGAAACAGGTTTGACCATGGTGTTGATGTTGCGGCTTGGCTGGATGGGTACGCAGTTGGGACGGGGACAGGGGTGGGTTTCGCGTCCACTGTAAAAAAACACATAAAAAATGGGGAATAATGAGTGAAAAACAAGTTCAAGTGTTGGTTTTTGTTTTGTTTTTTCCGGAAGTGATGCAATTTCCAACAGAAATAAACCACAGCAGTCACGACAACAGGCAAAAAAGACAGGGCATACAAAAGAGAACCAAAAAAAAAGAAATAAAAGAGGTTACCTTTTTTCGCAGTGGATCCAGTAGCAGGCGGGCCCCTCTTGCCAGCACCTGACCTGCCCGGCTTTAACACCGCAGCCTCTTTTGCAACAACAGCAGCAGCAGAACTAAAAACTGCCTTATCCAAAATCAACACACCAAACAATCGATCCCGCTCATTACATTTATCCACAACACTCATTTTGCTCAAAACAGTCATCATGTCAGGAACAGCGTCTCCACGCTTCACTGGCACAAGATACATATCCCGCACATGCACGTATTTTTGCCCAACCACTGCGTACCGTTTTTTTGTAACGAAATAATCCATCAATGCTTGGAAACCGCCTTCGGATGCTGCACCTCCTTCCTCGGGTGAATCTCTCACATTCGCATCCGAGACAAATTCTACAGCAATCACTTCCTTGGACGAAGAACTCCGCTGTTGAGAAATGTATGATTGCGTTCGTGACACATCAATGCGGCCCTCAATAAAAACTGTTGGCGGCAGGATGGATTCCCAAAGTGCTTTTGAAGAACCCACGGGTTTCCCAGCAATTTGCATACATCGGCCCGTAAATTTTCCCACTTGCGGCATGCGCACGAGACCATTCCAAACGATAGCACCATTATTTTCAAGCACTTCAGGAGAGGCTTTTGGAGACCCGGTCGGCGTGTTGGACGACGAATCGGATGGTTTAAAGTCGGCCACATCATCCCCTGGAGATTGAATCCATCCCTCTCCATCATCTACATGCGCCCAGGTATCCGAGGCTGCCAAGTGATCCCAGCTGTTGCTGCTAATTCCCATCCCTGAATTGATTGTACTTGACACGTCTTGATCATGGCGACTCTTTTTGGCAGGCTCTTCGTCATAATATGCTTCAGCGTGCCTTTTCTCTCCCAGATTCTCCGCGGACACTGAGCTGCTATTCACCTTGGACAGCAAGTCATCCAGGCTCTCCACCTTTGACGGACCAACAGAAACCCTCGCAGCCAGTTTCGCGGCTTCAACAGCCGCCATAATACCCGCAATCCCACTCTGCTTCACAACCGCAACAGGGACTACTGGACTCATCAAGTTATCTTCATCGTCCTTTGCATCATCTGAGCGAAACGCTGGAACCGCATTCGAGTTGGAAGACGCTGCAGCACCTCCAGCGACTGCCGCCAAGCCCGACGCATCACCGACAACTTCATCGCCTTTATGCGTCTTCTTGTACACAATGTCCACTATTTTTGGTTTTATGGCGTCGTGTATGGATTGTAGACGGATGGCCTCAGCGCGTGCACGAAGTTCATCGTTGGCAAGGTCACGCTGCTCCAATTTCACGAGAGACGATGCTGGGAGTCGTCCAGTGAGAAGGCGCGTTCGGAGGGTACTGTTTTTCTTGTCCTTGAGGTTGAATTGCAGCGATCGGAATTTGGCCTTGTACTGTTTTGTGGGAGAAGACGAAAAAAAAAAAAACCGGCCGTGAGAATGAGGCTAGATTTGCGTTCGGACATGCTTATTGTACCTTGTCTCCGCAAGTTCTATGCAATCCTTTGACACCGTCTGAAGTAAGGTCAAACAGTGCGTCTTCCATAGTACCGGCCAACTCCGTGACATCCAACCACTCGGTCGGAACAGCGCCGTCAGCAGACTTCTCATCTGCATCTGCATGCTCAGGCGTGATTCCTTCGGCTGAAAAGTCGTCTAAAATGGTTCGCAAAACTTCTCCAAAACTTTTACGAACAAGGCTGCGAGTCTTGTCATGAATCCAGGCCATGCTTGTGGGGCCCACATCCGGCTCGGGTGTCGCTGGCTTTGGAGGGTCTGATTTCTTTGAAGTGTGTGAATTTATTGATGATGCAATGTTTGGAGTTGTGGCTGTGTTGCTTGTGCGGCGTTGCTGGTTTGGAATCGAGATGGCTCGCTGTGCGGGCGGTTTCCGGCCCACGACAGGTGGAATGGCGATGACAATGGGTGGTGAGGCTGCGGAGGGATCAACCTGAGCATTTTGGGTTTAGTTTGACCATGACCAGACAGTGAGAAAACCGAAGCCAGCAAACACTCACTTGGCCGCTCCTATTGCTCCGTCTGCTTTGAGTGTTCGCATCTAGTTGGTTTGGGTTTAAGGAGGGGCGGATGAGTGGATGGGTTTCAGGCAGACTTGTTTGTTTGAGACGAGGCAAGAGGAAGAAAATGGAAAAAAAACAGGCGCAACACAGACGCTGATCCCCACACGGCCCACATGATAACCAGCTCTTTCAAACCAACGAGTTTCTTATTTGTGTTGATCAATCACGATTCAGTAGTCAAGAAACCATCCATGCTTGCCGCATACGGCTGCGCCATCCACTTTGCACTCCCGCATTGCAGGTCAAGCCAGGCTTCATTATCATGCAAGACACATCCCGACGGTGGACGCAGAGTGTCGCATTGACGCTGATGCTATCCCGTCATTTGCCGTCGTGAAGCAAATTCACAGACGTGGAACGCATTTCACCGCCCAAGCGGCACAAGTCACAGGCAACAAGTACACAACAAGGGAGAAAGTAATCAAGATAGAAAAGCGAGGAGAAAACGAAAGAAACATGACGAAAGCGGATGAAACAGAACACAGCCAAAAGTTGGAAAGTAACACTCACGTGCAATATCGCTCCTTATCAGCTCGTTTTTCGCCTGAACACACTGAAGGCAGTCATAGCGAGTAATGGCACGGCCCTGCCTCTCGCTGATATCCACGCACGCCCCATGGTACCAGTCTTTGCAAGTGTCACATTGGATCATAAACTTGCCGTCATCCACGCCCCGACATATACAGTACACACGTTCACCCTTTTCGTTATATGGCTGCTTGAGCTCTCGCACGAGCCGCTTTGCGTTGGCTTTGGAGGTATTCAAGTCGGAATTGAAGGCTGGCGCCACTAAGCCACCCTCCGGTCCGCCTTCACTTTCGATGGCAGCTTGCTGATGATCCGTGTTGCTCTCCGTATGCGCATCTGGTTCTTCTATCAGCGACATGAGCCCTTCGCTGTCGGAGGGAGCGGTGCTTTCGGCGGCGTCCCTGTTCTTATTCTCGTTTTCAACGTCGTGCTCGTTCTCAATGTCGTCGGCCACAAATTGGACTTCCAGAGCGTTGAGCGGCATTCCCCAGAGTGGCTGGCTGTGCTCAGTCATCATGTTTGGTGTGTCGTTTTGGTTTCTTTTTTGCTGCTTTTTTTTTTTTTTTTACTTTGTTTTTTTTTATCCACCAAATATTTATGTAAGTTTAACAACCGCTTGATAAGGAGACCAGGGACGGGGAATACTCCTGCACAGACTCAAGTCCCGTGCACATTTTAACTTATCATGGTTGCTTCTTTCTTCGTATGGCGCGGCGATGGCAACGATAGCGTTACCCGCATTTACATAAGAGTATTTCTCACGCACGGCACGCGCCGAAAGGTTGCGCACAGCAGAAAAGGGGTTGGTCAGGTCATGAATGGCGTGCATTGTATCTGCCACGTGTGTGAGTATGTCCGAATGAGTCCGAATGTGTCTGAATCAGGTGTTGTCAACGCGCAACCTGTTCAACAAGTTATCATAAATGCGCGTGCTTGTGAGTGTGATTTAAGGGTCAGCAACTCCGCTCTTGCAGACAGCGCTGCTTGTGACTGCGCAGACAGACAGCGCCTCTCTCTCTCTCTCTCTCTCTCTCTCTTTCTCTCGTACCCAAACAAACCCACCAGCAACTAGCCAGGCAGCCAGGCAGCCAGCCCCTCTTGTCTCTCGCTTGTGCTGCAGATCAGATTGCAATTTACGTAAAGTGAAATGAAATTTTAAGCTGGAGCTGTCAGATCGATCGGTTTAAATAAATCAAGTTCTGATTCTGCTCAGTTTGTTCAGTTTGTTCAGTTTGCATTGACAGCGCCTGTCACAACAAAGGTAAATCCTGCTGTCCACCTCCAACCACAACCACCTCCCCCCCAACACACGCCCAACACTCTCAGCGCTCGCTAACGCTCTTGCCCGCAGCAACCCTCATACCCCACTGTCACAAATGGAAAAAAAAACAAAAGATGAAACATATTTCTCATTTCATCCATCTGTGGCGGCCAACATCCCTCATCAACCAAATACGGAACAACAACAACTTCAGACCACACAGAAGCCTCCACTTGCTCCGAAACCGTCCATAACAAAACCGTCCCAAACCTTTCTCGTATCTCATAATTCAATGGACCGCTCGAATGACACCTCTTGGAAACAAACGTCAAGGAGAAACTCGCGCCAAGACAGTTTCAACTTCAATTACCGCATTGGCGACAATTCAAAGCTGATCCTTGCATCAGGATCCAGCCCTTATTCAGACTCCGAACAGGGTTTGTCTGTCAAATCTTCAGAAGCATCCATCAGCACACTACTTCAGCACGGCAACCGCACTGCTTCCCCCTTCTCATCAACCCTGAAGCGGGAGAGCTTTGTTACACTGGGGAACCCGTCTCTCGGCGCAACCATCAACAGCCGCTTCAGCAGATTCGAAACACTTCCTTCCCTTATGCATGAAACCGAAATATCTGCAGTACGATCAACGGACTCACGAAAGCCTCTTACACACAAGCGATTGAAATCATTTGTTCATGATTGCTCTATTCCATTACCGGGACTGTCTCGGGGTTCACGGATCGGTGTCCTTTTGCCAGAAGGGCCCGAGTTGGCTGTCTGTTTGGTCGCACTGCTGAGTCATTGCTGCGTTGTGCCAATGAATAGTCACTTTACCGCAAGGGAAGTGGCGGCAGAGTTGACGCAACTGCGGGCCGATGCGGTTGTTTTGAATGCAAGGGATCATGATGTAACTTAATCCCTTCCTCTTGCTTGCCCCTTGTCGTTTTCACCTAAACGCATTGATTCCGCTTTCGCGGATCATTTTTGTTTCTTCAGGAAGAACTTGTCGGGATACTGACAACCGCTGGCATCACAATCATGTTTCTATTTCCGGATCCAAATTATTGTGGATTGTTTACTTTAAACTCGTTCAGCACTCTCGAAGGAGGTGTGCATGATCTCATCTCAATCACCAGTTCGCCCCGCAACAGGGTATGTTTTTCATCGTCAAGAAGAAACATCCTCACCACTGAACATCATTGAACACCGTCTCCAAATCTAAAAACAGAGCACGGCTAGCAAAAAGCGTCAAAGCAGTCTCATCAGTTTCATGATGGGTGACACCGCCAGCACCACAACAACACACAGCATCCACGAACACACTGATCCAGAAGACACGGTCATGATCCTCCGCACGTCTGGAACAAGCGGAAACAAAAAAACAGTACCATACACACTGCGAACACTCATTGTCGGTGCAAAATGTGTGGCGGAATCGTGGGGCCTGTCTCCTCAAGACGTCAACTTGAACATGATGCCTTTGTATCATGTTGGGGGGATCGTTAGGAACTTGCTGGCACCTATCCTGAGTGGAGGGACTGTGATTGTGACTCCCGGATTTGACGCTGTGGCCTTTTGGGAGATTCTGCAGAATCACAGTCCCACGTGGTACTACGCCGTGCCCACTATGCACATGGCGATTCTGGAGGAAGGTGCCGAAGTCATGAAAAAGGGTCACAGATTGGGCGAAGGCCTGCGCACAAGTATCCGCATGATTGCCAATGCCGGTGGTGGGCTGCCTCATAGTCTTGCCGTTCAGCTGCGCACCGTTTTTCAAGGATCAACAGTTTTACCATCGTACGGAATGACGGAGTGTATGCCGATTGCTACGCCCCCGCTCCATTACAAGTTGGAGAAACCAGGCACTTCAGGAGTTTCTGTCGGTGCGTCTTCAGTTTGGCATTTTTGTCCACCTACAATCCAAAAAAATATTCTAAAATCGCTATACAACTAAAACTTAGGCCCCGAAATCGCGATCATGGATGGAAACAATTCCATTCTATCCGCTGGACTGTTTGGGCGCATCATGGTTCGTGGAAAGCCGGTTTTCGGCGGCTACGAAAATGACGACGAAGCAAACGCGAAAGCTTTCACCGCAGACGGATTCTTTGATACTGGCGACATGGGATACTTGGATGAAGATGGATATCTTTGTAAGTTTTAGAATTCTGTGCCGGCAGATTTTCATTCTCAGTTCCCCCAAACCGTAATTTAATGATATTGTTTTTTTAAAAAATCAAAAAAGTCATCACGGGCAGATCGAAAGAAGTCATCAACCGGGGCGGTGAAATCATCTCACCTGTCGAAATCGAAGACGCTGTGCTCTCCCATCCCCGTGTTCTGAACGCAATCGCGTTTTCAGTGCCGCACACAGTGCTGCAAGAAACTGTTGGCATTGTCATTGTCTCCAGAGACCCTGCTTCCAGAGTTGGACTTCTAGAGTTGCAAAGGTGAAAAAAAAAGGAGTTTTCTTTTCTGCTGCAGCTGCTTCATCTCCCACTTGAGACTCATTCCCACAAAAACCGGACAGGCACGTTGCATCCACCCTCCATCCAACAAAATGGCCCCAATTCGTTGTGTACATGGAAGATCTCCCCAAAAACCAAACAAACAAGCCACTCCGCATTAAACTTGCCGAAAGACTCGGCCTCGACGAACAAAGCGACAACACGCCAATCAACCAACGACACATGGAAGCAGAATGCCCACCAAAAGGAACTCCCATATCCGTGAGAATCGAATGCCAACCTGTTTCATCAGTCAATGTTGAAAAGCTGGGCAAGATTCTTTGCTTGATGCCGTTTGCGCGTGAAGCACGTATTTTCTCTTTTGAAAAGGGTGAAATGGCGGCGTTTGTGGCTGGGACGCAAGGATTGTCGACACAAGATGTTCATGACTTTTTGACGGGGAGGGTGCACGATTATGAGATTCCGCAGGATATTATTGTCGTCAACCGTCTTCCAAAGGACTCCCATGGAACCATCAGCTTTGACAAGTGCAAGAAAATTTATATGGAGCAACGAGAAGAATCTTTGACCGAGACTGAGCGTGTTTTGGTGGATCTGTTTGCAAAAGTGCTGGGTTTAGGACGGCGACCAAAAAAATCAGACGACTTTTTCGAAATCGGAGGCAGCTCATTAACAGCAGGAAAAGTGACTGCGCTCATAAGGTGCCCAATAATTTTTTAGTAAATAATGGATTGACATGTGAGGCTGATGCACTGTTTTTTACTCAGGAGCAAGTTTGGCGTTCGATTAGCACCGATGGTCATATTCCAACATCGAACAGCCGAAAAGTTGTCCGAAGCACTTGCCGAAGCTGTGCAAACGGATCGTGAAAAGCCAGGAAGCAATGGCAAAACGTTTGCATTTGACGGGAAAATCAAATCCCAAAGCCCCGTATCCGTGAAAGCCATTTACTCTCAACTTCTTCCTTTACTGGTATTCCGTCCGTTGCGCAGCATCGCACTCTGGCTGTCCTTTGCGCATATCCTGAGTTTCATCCACCTCACATTTTTTTTCGAGTACAACAATCGAGGAACTGTCAAGACTTCCGTCATCATCATTTGCCAGCTCATGATTGCTGGAGCAGCGACAGGCCTCTTGTTTCAAATTTTGTCTCCAATCATCTGCTTGATTGCAAAATGGACTCTTATTGGGAGATACAAGGCCGGCGAATATCCGTTATGGGGGTCCGCGTACTTGCGTTGGTGGATCGTTGATCATATTTTGCTTCAGTTCGACTCGGGCGTTTTTGGGTGGTCAAACATTACGCGCATCGCTTTCTGGAAGATGATGGGTGCAAAAGTTGCTTGGAACTTCAAGTTTGACAAGAATTTGACGATTCGAGAGTTTGATTTGATCAAGATTGAGGAAAATTGCGTTGCCGTGGATACGCTGATGCGGCCGTTTACAATGGAGCCTGGGTTGATGGTGCTGAAGCCGATAGTCATTGGTAATTTTGCTGCTTATGGTGGAGGTGGTGCTGTGCAGTTCATTAATCCCTGTTAAACATTGCAGAGCGAAACTCGATTCTAAACATGAAATCAAGCATTGCACCAGGAAGCGTCATCAGAGCGAATACAGTGCTTCCACCCATGAGCTCATCGTACGATGCGTCTGCCGAATCCTCTGACAAGTATCGAATTTTCGCAGGAACGGGTCCAGATCCAAACATTTTTGTTCTTTTGCTAGTCGGATTTCCATTCATTGCAATCTTCAGAGTTCTTGTCTTGATTCCATGGGCCTGCATGGTATACTGGATGGTCCAGTTTCCATTTTTTGGCTCGCCTGACGATGTCGCGTACCTTTTGCTGAGCAATTTCGGTCAATTGGTGCTACACTTCAAAGACCCGCGCCGAATCGGGATCCACGTTCTCGGTTTACTAGCGCATCATTTGATTGCCCCGTTCTTGAGAGTGGCGCTTCTGATTCTCGTTAAACGATGTGTGATTGGCAAGTTTACTCCTGGAGAAAAGCGCCGATCGCAAGTCCAATTGCTGCGACACTGGATCATGTCAACTTTGGTTGACCGCGGCGAACTGGGCGGCGTGTATGAGCTTTTGGGGCGGCATTATGAGGGAATCAGTATCATTTATCGCGCATTGGGCGCCAAGATTGGAAAACGAGTTTACTGGCCAGGCACACCAATGAGCTTCTACGAGTTTGATTTGATTGATATTGGCGATGACGTTGTGTTTGGGTCACGAAGCAAGTTTGTTTTTAGCGATGCGATCGAGACGCGGCCTATTCAAGTTCATGCCGGAGCGATGGTTGCAGACAGATGTGTGATTCTGCCTGGAGCCGTGATTGGAAAGAATGCCATGATTGGAAGTGGATCTCTTTTGTGCAAGAACGGGTTCTACCCTCCAGGCTCCACGTGGATTGGCAGCAAGGGTGGAGATGCGATTCTTTGGGATGCTGGAAACCCTGAAGTTGCAGAAAACGAGCCCACTTTGCGACCATTTGGAAAAGCGTTTTACCTCAAAAAGGCCAATTTCAAAGTGTTTAGTCAAGGCTTCATTTTCGCTTATAGCGCCGCTTTCGAAACGTTTTCAACGCTTTTGTGGTCATTGCCACTTCTCGTTGGAATCACTCTGTCGGGATCGTTTTACGACATGGCCTTGAGCAAAACGGTAGAAGCAGAGGTGCAAGGGCACTTGTTCTTTGCAATGGGCTATTTATTCACGTACTACTGGGCCGTCGTGATTTCACTCGCAGTTCCAGTCACTGCCAAACGATTCGTTACGCGGCGATTGACGCCAGGATCATACGATTGGGACATGTCAGATTACTGTCAGCGATGGCAAGTCGCAATCACAATGCAGAAAATAGCGTCTGAATTCGTAAACGATCTTCGCGGCTCTGCATTCATTGTTTCGTATTTTCGCGCTTTGGGGTGCAGTATTGGCGAGCGTGTTTGTTTGTACCCGACTGGCGGGGATCCTATGATGACTGAACCAGATCTAGTCAGTATTGGAGATCATACCGTCATTGACAAGGCGAGTATTGTTGCGCATATTAATAGCAAAGGCAAGTTTGCCTTGAATGAGTTGCAGATTGGGAATTTTTGTGTGTTGCGCTCGGATGCGCGGTTGTTGTCCGGTGCGGAGATGTGTGACAACAGCAGGCTGATGGAGCGAACACTGGTTCTTGGGGGTGACACTGTCGAGTCGGGGAAGGCCATGCAAGGCTGGCCAGCAAATGACCACATATATGATTGATTAGTAATATGATCATAACCTTAGCTTATAACTTATAGATATCTGCGCTGCTTCTCAAAACAATAAAAAATTCATTCTTTAACTTAACAGTTTTTGTTTGGTTTGGTTCGCGAACGTATTTTAAAAAAAGTTTACAAAAAACACAACGGCACACTTGATGGGTAAGCACCGCGTTGCTTCCATCGCACAGGCCATCTCAGAGTTCTAATATAACAACGCGTGAGCAGGTGAACCAAACGACGCGTCAACAACGCCACCCATCCTCACACCCACAGTTCAAAACAACCCACCCATCAAACCGCCTCTTCCAAATAACCCCAAAATCGAAAAGGATTCCATCATGAAATCTGAAAACGACGCGCACGAAGGCGCTGGAAACACCAGCAACCAAGACAGTGGTGGCCCAGTCCACTTGGCAGCAGCTGTCAACAATTCAACTGGATTTCCATTCCATAGAAACGGCACAGAGTTGAACCTGGATTTGGCGATTGAAAGCTACGGAAACAGTTTGACGATGGACGGAGCGTCGTCAAGGGGGGTATGGAGCGCGATGGAATTGCTGCTGTTTCTGCATACACTGCCCATCCTGTACTGGATCTATACACTGTTCAAAAGCAGGGGTGTGAAGGATGTCGAGTTGAGTTGTATTCCCACCCCTTGACGGCTTTGTTCGTTGTTTTTCTGAACTGTGTCTCTTTTAGGATGCTGAAAAGGTCGGATATCAAGAATTTACGGCAACTCAAACGACTGGTTCGATGATTCCAAAATTGCCTTTTTTTAAAAGGCAGCGAGCGCCCTGATGTAAAATATTCCTGGTTATTTCTGTCCTGTATTCTGCACGGTTGTAAATATGCAGACGGACCCGGCTCGCTTGTACAAATAAAATGAGCACTTGTCTAGATATCTGAACAAGCTCCATTCCAAGCTCAATCGATTTACGAATATAACAAGCGGCATCGACAGCTTTTTTCCTGTTCAAGAACGCGAGTTTCTGAAGACTGCAGTTTTTGGTTCAACGGCGTCGCAGTAATCACCGGTGTCATGAATCCAGATCGATGCCGCGTTCGCTAACTTCTGAGTAACCGGCTATCCACTCAGACGATGATGGCAGACGAAGCTGGCATTAAAACTCCTTTGAAGTGTCTCGCAAGTCTCCCAAACACAACAACCCAACAAAAAAATCAAAAAGCACACGCTTCTATCCAATATAATAAAGATCTATTGTTCGCCATAAACTATGTCACAAGAGGGAAGAGGTATGAAGCATGCAAAAAAAAAAAAAAGAGACATCTTATCCCAACGTAGCAGCAGACGCCGCACATAAGCGACCATTCCTATTTCTCCTCATTTCTCTAGACGGCCAGCCTTGCACAATCTTGTTGCGGTGCACAATTTCACCACCCACAACAAGCGTTTGCTCCATCATTTGACTGCCATCCTGCATCTCGGCTCCCGAGAGCAACCGTGCCTCAGTTTTCAATGCACATCCGCGTCCGATTTTAAGCGCGTTCATTGAAAAGAATCCTTTGCTATTAATGTGAGCTACAACACTGGCACAGTCAATCACGCTATGATCTCCAATCGTGACCAACTCGGGTTCCGTCATCATAGGATCGGCACCAGTCGGGTACAAGCACACACGGTCCCCGATCGTGGCACCAAGCGCGTGAAAGTACCAAACAAGGTATTGCGAACCGCGAATGTTGTTTGGAAGGCCGTGAAGAATCATTTGAAGCGTGATGGCTGCTTGCCAGCGTTGGCAATAATTGGACTTGTCCCAATCGTAAGATCCAGGCACACGACGCCCAATAATCAACCACTTGGACGCAATCATGATTGAGAAAGCGATCGTGATGACCATAATGTAAGTGGAGTAGGATCCAAGGACAAAAAATGCGAAACCACGGGTATCCACAGCGTCCACCACTGCATCCGTCATATTCTCCATGCACCAGGTATAATATTGTCTCGCGACCAACAGCCCTCCAATGGGGATCAACGTCCATAAGCAAGTGATGAGGATCGTGCAAAAGCAATTGTAAAGCACAACTGCCCATTCTGGCAACACGTTGAACGCGGCCTGCTTCAGATAGAATGCTTTCCCAAACGGCTTGATGGTAGGCTCTTTCAACGCAGCTGCTTCATCACCAGCATCCCAGAGAAGCGCGTCCCCGTTCTTGGCTCCAATCCAAGTCGATCCGGGTGGATAGTACCCATTCTTCCCCAACAACGTCCCCGTTCCAATCATGGCATTCTTCCCAATCACTACTCCAGGCAACACCACACACCGATCAGCAAGCATGGCGCCTTCTTCGATCGTAATCTTCCTGGACTCCACACTGTCCGAGAACATGAGCGAGCTTCGAGATCCAAACACAACGTCATCTCCAACTTCCAGTAAATCATATTCATACAAATCCAACGGAGTTCCCGGCCAGTACACGCGTTTTCCAACCTTGGCTCCCAGTGCGCGGTAAATGGCACTGATGGACGAATAATGGCGACCCAACAGATCGTACACCCCACACAACGCACCATGGCCATTCACTTTCTGCATCGTCCAATGTTTCACTAGTTCCCAAGGAGTATTCCGTCGCTGTCCAGCCGTAAACTTTCCAATCACCAGCCTCTTGACGAGAATCACCATCGCCAAGTCAACAAACGGGCAAACAACGAATCTGGCAACAGACGCAAGAATATGGATCCCGATTCGGTAAGGTTCACACTGGTGCATAATAAACTGTGCAAATCTGGAGAGCATGTCGTATGCAGGGTTGGACGCGTCTGAAAAGAAGGGAAACTGGACAAGCCAGTAGATGCACGCCATCCACGGCAGAAACCCAATAAACTTTGCAACCGCTACGATGGGTAGTCCAACAAATGCAAAATAGATCCAAGCAACAAGCCCCCATTCTGGATTAGGTGGTGCGAAAACCCGGTACTTCTGATCAGCCTCGTCCAGGGAGAATGCAGTACTTCGTGGAGGTAGAGCGGTATTTTCCGGAATGATTGTTCCAGGGGCGATGCAGGATTTTCGATTGATGACACAATCGCTCTCTGCGAAAACAATATTCCATCAGCACACGAGAAATTCGAAAATCATTCACTTCGAATCAAACTCACCAATAACAATTGCATCCAAAACCATCAAACCAGCCTCAACACCAAAAGGCCGCAACTTTGACTCGGTAATGGAGCAGTTGGAATGGATTTCTACCAAATCAAACTCACGCAGAGCCGTCGCTCTCAACACCACATTCCACCCAATCTTTGCGCCCATCAAACGAAAGTACAAAGTCTTTGTCCAATCAAACGTTTCAAAGACTCCCATTCCATACTCATGAATGACTTGATCCACAAGCCACCACCGCAAGTAATAGGATCCCCAGAGCGGAAACTTGCCACGTTTATACCGACCAATAATCAGCCATTTGCACGCGATGGTAAACGTCGGCAGAATGATTTGCATCGTAATGTACGCGCCGGATACTGACAGCATCAAAACAATAATCTTTCCGATGGAAGTAACAACGTCACTTTTTGTCACATTGTCCAGAAAGACAGAGACACCAAAACTACTGAGGTAGTAAGCAAAAAACAGCCAAAACACAATGGTGTGCAAGGGGCGAAGAATCAGGATCGACATGGACTGGACGAGCAGCGCGGCAAAAGATGTGGGCGAACGAGACTCATTCACGAGTGGCCGAGGCTCGTCAGCGAGAGGCGCTTTTTCATTCTCTGAAGATTGCGAGAGGAGAAGATTGGGCGCTTTCAGAATAATAAGTTTGGACAGATTCTCGGCAGTGCGGCATTGAAACAACGTCATTGGTGCCAGGCGGACGCCAAACTTGCCTCTATTCAAAGGAGATGAAAGCAATTTAAAATACATTAGTTTGAGAGCCATATACTGCGATCGAATGCTGTCCGCACCTGATGACAGCCATCGTTTTCGCTGCAGTGAGGGAGTTGCCTCCGATTTCGAAAAAGTCGGCAGCTTTGCTTGGTCGTTCAGGAAGCCCCAGGATGGACTCTATAATCAGAACCACCTCCTCCTCGATCGGTGAGAGGGTTTCGGCGATGGAGTCTTGATACAGCCTCAGGCACCACGCTTCATCGACAGAGTTGTTTGCAAGTCTCGGGAGAGAGGGAAGAACAAATATGTCGGATGGGATTTGGTAATCGTGAATCTTGGTTGCCAGGTATGCTTGAACCTCCTCTTTCCCCTTTTTCAAATCTCCAGCTGCGAATACAGCGAAATGGCCCGTCGATATGCACAACACCGAAACTGCAGACACTCCGCGCATTTTACTCAGCACAGCGATGAGATGCTTGGCCGTGAGTGCAGGTACAGAGCTCGTTGGAATGGGCACAGACAAGTCAGTTCCCTTTGGAGGGCAGACGGCTTCAAACAGCCGTTTCGAAGCTGGTTTCGTGTCATCGAGTTCGCCAAACTTCATTCGCTCCGCAAGTTTGACACGGACGGGTTTGTTTGTTTGGTTTTTCGGAACATCATTCATGTAGACAATAAGTTGCGGCCACTTTGTTGGATGCAGCTTATCAGCCAGAAATCTGTGATATCGTTAGCCAAAGAAAGGTCCAGCTATCATTGCCCGTTAAGACTGCTTTTCCCTCACCTGTGAAGTTCCTTCAACCCAACTCGGCAGTTATCATCGCGAGACACGAGAATAACGCCAACTGTTTCCTGCAAGACTTGATGAGGCACAGAAAAAGCGGCCGCGTTTTGCACCTTTGGATGCATCAAAACGGCATCTTCGATTTCGACGGGTGAGATGATTTCACCGCCGCGATTTATGACTTCCTTCGAACGACCTGTGATGACTGTTTTTTGCGGAAATATCAGAGACAGCGAGTTTGTATACATTGATTTTTCTGATACATACACAAGTATCCTTCTTCGTCCAGGTGTCCCATATCTCCAGTGTCAAAGTATCCGTCTTTTGTAAATGCCTGAGCGTTGGCATCGTCGTTGTCCTCGTAGCCATTGAACAACGGCGCACCACGAACCATTATTCGTCCATACGCGTTTGCAGGTAAAATTCGATCAGTTTCGGCATCCATAATCACAATTTCAGGACCTGTTCGTGCCAACAAAATGTCTGTTCAAAAAAAAGCACGATTCCCAATCACTCGTTAACTCTTCACAATCTTACCAACAGAAACTCCAGAGGTTCCAGGTTTCTCCAGCTTATAGTCCAACGGCGGTGTCGCTATCGGCATGCACTCCGTCATTCCGTACGATGGCAACACAGTGGACCCTTGAAATAAGGTCCGTAACTGCACCGCCAAGTTGTGCGGTAAACCTCCACCGGCATTTGCAATCATTCGAATGCTTGTGCGCAGACCTGCTCCACTTTTATGTCCTTGATCCCGAATTCGCGCTCCTTCATCGAGAATTGCCATGTGCATTGTGGGTACTGCGAAATACCAAGTTGGACTGTGATTTTGGAGAATGTCCCAGAATGCGACTGCATCGAAACCGGTTGTGATGATGACGGTTCCCCCACTTAAAATGGGCGCGAGGAGGTTACGAACAATGCCGCCAATATGATAAAGAGGCATCATGTTCAAGTTAACTTCGCTGGGCTGCAAGCAAATATGTTTGGTCAGGCATATCTTGACAACGAAAAGTTTTTACAAGAATTTAAATGGTTTTACCCCAAGCCCCCAAGAATTGGCGACGCATTTGGCACCCAGCACCAGAGTTCTCAGCGTGTACGGCACAGTCTTTTTGTTGCCGCTCGTTCCAGACGTGCGCAGAATCAGAACATGGTCGTCCGGTGCTGTGTACTTTGCTGGCACAGTCACGCTCGGCACCGAACGCGTACTGCGCGAAAGCGAAAGATTATTTCGCGTCATTGACACGCCCGAACGCGTGCTTCGCGACAGCGATAGGTTGTTGCGCGACAGCGACGCCGACTGCGACCTCTGCGCCATTAGTCAGCACTGAAAAGTTTGAGTTCAAAGTAAAAAATCCAACGCAACCGCACCATGGACATGAAAGACTTTTTCTGCAATAACCGGCGACCATTGTTGGAGTGCTCCTGTTGGATGGTTGACGACAAAGTAAATAAAATTTAGCCAATTTCCTTAATCTTTTTTAATCAAACAAGAGGGGACTTACTCCACCCTCCAACGCACGGAGCGGCGCCGCAAGAGTCTCGCTCGACGGGTGCTCGCTGCCTGGCTGTCCGTGCCTCGCCGAGAGCCGGAACTTCCCGGCGGTAGCGTCCGACGCCTCGAGCAGCAGCACCGCCACCCCAGCGACAGAAATGCTGTCCAGCAAAGCCCGCTGAATAAATGGAACAACGTGAGACACAGTGCCCTCTTGAACAAACAACACTTACGTTCTCTTTCGTGCCTGACACAATCACCGCCGTCGCACGCAGCGTCTGCAGCTCCAGCACAACCTCGCTGTCTGTCAGATGATAATTGATGGGGATCACACAGCACACGGCCATCATTGCCACGATGCAGCATCCAAGCTCCGGACCTTCCGGAAGTAGTATTCCCACCCGTGAGGAAGGCGAGAGACCAAACTCCTCCACTGACAGCGCTTGCACGAACGATTTCAGTCGCTGATGCGTGAGGGCAGAGCGGCCGTCCACGGAGCGAATCGCCGGCAGAGACGTGTCCTTCAGCAGGTCTACCATTGCTGTGAAGCTCATGTCGGTGTCGAGCGTACGGGTCATGCGGTGGGTGATGTGCAACCTTTCGGTTGAAGTTTGATTTGGATTTTGCAATTATCTGGGCTTTGTTGGACGGAAGCAAGCGAGCTATATTACTTTATTTGAGCCACAGTTTGTCTGCGCCTCCACCACCAACAAGACAACAAGACGTGAGATGCGAAACAGTGCCCTGCGGCATTCAGCTTGACGCGCAGCGGGACTGCTTCAATCTATTCGGACGAGTGCGACAGACATTACCGGACATAACCGCCCCAAGTCGATACAGTGGCGGTAGCTGCATCGGCCTAGCGCGGCTACACTACACTACAAGCGAGCTTATTCTTTGAAGGCAGCTGGCTGGGTTGAACAAGACGGAGCTTACCGCAAATCCCCAAACGCAAACTCGCAAATTATGTCTCGTGATCCGCAGCAAATTTTGGCGTCTTGTCCAAAGAATGCGACTTGCTCCAGTGCGCCGACTAATGTGCAAAACGGGGGAAGCGACAAAGACAATGTTTGTTGTTCGCCAAGTGCTCACGTGACTGATCTCCTTTTGGATTTGTAATACCCAGCGCCACCTGGATCCTCAATCCCTTTTTATGCACCTGCCCCATCCATCCCATTCAAGTTGCGCCAGTAAATACCAACTATTGCTTGCGATACTCTGGTCCGCAACCGTCTCTGGCAACGTAAAATTTTCACACTTCAACAACGGATCAAAAATACCAAAACTAAAAAAAAGAAAAGAAACCAAAAAAAAAGAAAAACAAAACAAGTAACCTATTTATTTATTTATTATTTATATAGTTCTAACCAAGAGTTTCTGAAGAAGCAGCACACAACTTCCCATTCCTTCTGGTCCTCATTTCTCTAGACGGCCAGCCTTGCACAATCCGATTGCACTGCACAATTTCACCACCCACAACAAGCGTCTGCTCCAGCAGCTGACTACCATCCTCCATCTCGGCTCCCGAGAGCAACCGTGCCTCTGCCTTCAACACACATCCGCGTCCGATTTTAAGCGCATTCATTGAAAAGCAGCCTTTACTGTTGACATGGGCAACAACACTGGCACAGTCAATCACGCTATGATCTCCAATCGTAATCAACTCGGGTTCCGTCATCATAGGGTCTGCACCAGTCGGGTACAAGCACACACGGTCCCCAATCGTGGCACCAAGCGCATGAAAGTACCACACAAGGTATTGCGAACCGCGAATGTTGTTTGGAAGGCCGTGAAGAATCATTTGAAGCGTGATGGCTGCTTGCCAGCGTTGGCAATAATTGGACTTGTCCCAATCGTAAGATCCAGGTTCGCGTTTTCCAATGAGGAGCCACTTGGACGCAATCATGGTGGACACCGTGAATATGACTACGAGGAGATATGTTCCGTAGGATCCAAGGACAAAAAAGGCATAGCCGGTAGAATCCACTCTTGACCATTCTGTTGCCGAGTGCATTGCCAGGAAATAATAATGCCCAGCAGCTAGTAACCCTCCGATAGGAATCATTGTCCATACACTCGTTGTCACCACGTGTGTGAACATATTATATAGCACCACTGCCCATTCTGGCAACACTTTGAACGAGGCTTGCTTCAGATAGAATGCTTTCCCAAACGGCTTGATGGTAGGCTCTTTCAACGCAGCTGCTTCATCACCAGCATCCCAGAGGAGCGCGTCCCCGTTCTTGGCTCCAATCCAAGTCGATCCCGGTGGATAGTACCCATTCTTCCCCAACAACGTCCCCGTTCCAATCATGGCATTCTTCCCAATCACTACTCCAGGCAACACCACACATCGATCAGCAAGCATGGCGCCTTCTTCGATTGTAATCTTCCTGGACTCCACACTGTCAGAGAACATGAGCGAGCTTCGAGATCCAAACACAACGTCATCTCCAACTTCCAGTAAATCATATTCATACAAGTCCAACGGAGTTCCCGGCCAGTACACGCGTTGTCCAACCTTGGCTCCCAGTGCGCGGTAAATAGCACTGATGGACGAGTAATGGCGACCCAACAGATCGTACACCCCACACAACGCACCATGGCCATTCACTTTCTGCATCGTCCAATGCTTCACAAGTTCCCAAGGAGTATTCCGTCGCTGCCCAGCCGTAAACTTTCCAATCACCAACCTCTTGACAAGAATCACCAACCCCAGCTCAACAAACGGGCAAACAACGAATCTGGCAACAGACGCAAGGATATGAATCCCGATTCGATACGGTTCACACTGATGCAAAACAAACTGCGCAAACTTTGACAAGTTGCCAAACGATGCATCAAAAGACACTGAAAAGAAGGGAAACTGGACAAGCCAGTAGATGCATGCCATCCAGGGCACGAAGCTGGCCAGTTTTATGAACCCCAGAATTGGTAACCCGATGAATCCCAGATACGCCCAAGCGGCGGGACCCCATTTGGGATTCGGAGGCGCAAAGATGCGGTATTTCCGGTCGGCTTCGTCCAATGAGAACGCGGTGCTTCGTGGAGGTAGAGCGGTATTTTGCGGGATAAGAGTTCCAGGCGCAAAGCAGGATTTCCGATTGATGACACAATCGCTCTCTGTTATGAAAACGACGGGGAGGATGCGAGTAAATGTCAAGGTCACAAAACACTCACACAACACACACAGGATATTATAACGAAAAAACTAAAAAACTCACCAACAACAATTACATCCAAAACCATCAAACCAGCCTCCACACCAAAAGGTCGCAGAGTCGATTCGGTAACGGAACAGTTGGAATGGATTTCAACCAAATCAAATTCACGCAACGCCGTCGCTCTCAACACCACGTTCCGCCCAATCTTTGCCCCCATCAAACGAAAATACAAAGTTTTCATCCACTCAGAGATTCCAAACACACCCATGCCATATTCATGGATCACTTGATCCACAAGCCACCACCGCAAGTAATAAGATCCCCAAAGCGGAAACTTGCCACGTTTATACCGCCCGATGATAATCCACTTGCAAGCAATGGTAAACAGCGGCAGTATGATTTGCATGGTACAATACGCGCCCAACACGGATACCATCAAAACAAAGATTTTACCGACAGAGTCAACAAAGTTGCTGTACACGTCCGTGTCCAGGAAAACCGAGACACCAAAGCTGCTAATGTAGTAAGCAAAAAATAACCAGAAAACGATGGTATGCAAAGGCCGAAGTATGACGATGGACAAGGATTGGACAAAGAGGGCTGCTACAGATTTGGGCGAATGCGAGTTGACTTTTATGCACGCAGTTTCATCAGACAGTGGTGTTTTGTCATCTTGAGCGTTTTTTTGGTCGAGAACGTCTGGAGATTTCATCAAAATCAGTTTGGAGAGGTTTTCGGCCGTGCGGCACTGAAACAGCGTCATTGGCGCCAACCGCACACCAAACTTACTCCTGCGAGAATTGAAAGGAACGTAACAAAAACGTAAGATCACGTGTATAAACAATGTACAGAAATGATACTAATATACCTAATGACGGCCATTGTTTTCGCTGCAGTCAATGAGTTTCCTCCAACTTCAAAAAAGTCGGCCATTTTACGTGGCGGTTCTTGTAAACCCAACACGGACTGAAAAATTTCAAGAACATGCGTTTCCATGGGCGTAAGAGTTTCCGCGATTGAATTTGCATATAGTTGTTGAAGCGCGGGTTCGTCCAAGGACTTGTCTTTGCGCCTCGGAAGGGACTCAAGAACAAAGATGTCCGACGCGGATGGGATTTGGTATCCGTGCAGTTTCAAAGCAAGGAAGGTTTGAATGTGCTCCTTCCCCGTTTTCAAGCCGCCAGCAACAAATACAACCAATTGCCAGGGAGATATGCGTAGCACTGCAATGTCTGTAACGTCTGGCAGTTCAGTCAGAACGGAAGTAAGACGCTCAACGCTGATCGGATCCACCGGCGTAATCTGTATAGGAACTGACAAGGCTGTTCCCTTTGGCGGGCAAGTGGCATCAAACAAGCGTTTGAAAATGGGTGATGTGTCTTCAAGCTCGCCCAAATTCATTCTATCGGCAAGTTTCACGCGGAGTGGTTTGTTGGTTTGGTTTTTGGGTATATCGTTCATGTAGACAATGAGCTGCGGCCACTTTGTCGGGTGAAGTTTCGCAGCCACGAATCTAGAACACACACACACACACGCGGCATGGAGTTTTGGGGAGGTAGAGTTTAGTGGGCACATGAGAATGAAAGAGCAGTTTTTTTTATAAAAGTGAAGCCCTCACTTTTGAAGTTCATGGAGTCCGACGCGGCAATTTTCATTGCGAGAAACAATGACGATTCCAATCGTTTCTTGCAAGACTCGATGAGGAACTGAAAATGCTGCCGCGTTTTGAACTTTCGGGTGCATCAACACGGCGTCTTCGATCTCTACTGGTGAAATGATTTCGCCTCCGCGGTTGATGACTTCTTTGGAACGCCCAGTGATGACTTGAAAAAAACAAAATGGGAGAGTGTGTGGTCAAGATTTTTCTCCCATCTGCGAGCAAAAGTATCAACTACAAACATAAATATCCGTCTTCATCAAGGTATCCCATGTCTCCAGTATCAAAGTATCCGTCTTTTGTGAATGCTTGCAAGTTTGCTTCCTCATTGTCTTCGTAGCCATTGAACAGCGGCGCACCACGAACCATGATTCGTCCAAACGCATTTGCAGGTAAAAGCTGATCGGCACCAGCGTCCATAACCGCAATTTCCGGGCCTGAACGTTGCAGAAGCAAGTTAAGCTTGGTAGCGTACCTCTAGAGTGCCTTTGCCTAAACAAAAAAAAAAAAAAAA
>QEAP01000056.1:63914-91682 GCA_006535975.1 Chytriomyces confervae
AAAAAAAAAAAAAAACCACGAACCCCAAGTCCCCAAGATTGAGCCACACATTTTGCACCAACGACGAGAGTCCTCAGAGTGTAGGGAACTGTCTTTTTGTTGCCGCTCGTACCGGACGTGCGCAAGATCATGACGGTGTCGCCGGGTTTCATGTACCGGTCTGTTTCCAGTTGGTTTAGAATAGAAAGTCTGCTTTTTTTTGCCATTGCTTGGGACGTGGGCGTGCGGCAGCGCAATACGCTGTTGCCGGATGCCTGAACAGCGTTGAATCCATAAACACCGAGTAAACACCAAAATAAAAAACAACCGAAAGAGACGCGCGTACCAGCGACAGAAGAGAGTTCACGGCGCGTAGCGCTACATTCGCGGTCGGAGCGAGTGCGGCATTGTCGGCGCCACTTGTCCGACTGCATCTCCGACTCTGACAGGCAATAATCCAATTAAGAAAAATCTGTGGTTACTCATCCGCGCTTTGAAATGCTTGAGATCTGAATGAATTTACCAAGCCCTTCTCCAATGAATTCATGGATGATGAGTTTTTCAATGTGCCGCTGGAGGAATCTGACACGTTCATTCTTGTGTCGTGGTTGGAAAGGCGGAAGAGTCCCGCAACGGTCTCGTGGGGATCGAGAAGTATAACGGATATTCCAGATCGGGATATGGACTCGCACAACTCGCTCTGTTTTGATAAAAGAAAACGCAGCTGTTGTTGTGAACAAGACTGTTGTTTTTTTGAATGAGAACAGGGATAATACTTGCATCTGCTTTCGACTTGCACAGAATA
This sequence comes from Chytriomyces confervae, assembly GCA_006535975.1. Lineage (NCBI taxonomy): Eukaryota > Fungi > Chytridiomycota > Chytridiomycetes > Chytridiales > Chytriomycetaceae > Chytriomyces > Chytriomyces confervae. Next base: position 64,699 of record QEAP01000056.1, read on the forward strand.
ACGGCCGTAGCGCCGAGAGTGTCCAACTCCAGCACAACCTCGGTGTCAGTCAGATGGTAGTTGATGGGTACCACGCAGCAGAGGGCCATCATTGCCAGAACACAGCTCCCAAGCTCTGGACCCTCGGGAAGCAATATGCCGACTCGTGACGACGGCGAGATGCCGAGCTCTTTGACAGGAAGAGTCTCGACAAGAGCCTTTAGTTGGCGGTGTGTGAGAACGGCGCGACCATCGACAGCACGTATTGCGGGCAGGGAAGTGTCGTGCAGGAGGTCGAGCATGGACGCAAAGGACTTTGTCAGTGTCAGCGGACCAAGCATTGCAGTTGTTGTGATGTGTGAATAAATAATAAATATTTGTGCAATTTATGTTAATCAGGTGGCTTGCATCTCCGTCGGAGAAATTAATTTTTTGTGTTTGAAATCGCCGAGCACAAACCCAACGAGCGCGTTTGCCGCATTCTCGGACACGCGTCTCGTCCGATTCACGCGACACGACGCGAGAAAGCGTCTGCCGAGTGTCCTTCCTGCTGCGCGTGTTGGCAGTCAACACGCAACGTGTGATTAGACTCTATCTCCATCGCAACAAACAATTTAATTTTACAATCAAAGCTCCATCGAATCAACGGCCCCTCTCAGCAGCAGCACTCCATCCCCGCCCTTCGCTGACTCGCGCACTCGGCTGCCCACTTGTCCCAGCTGGTGCCGCCCCCGCCTGACCGCACACAAGACCAGCTCAAACAAGGTCAGCAGCTGCCGCCCCACGTGACGTTACTGCTTTAAGGTGGCGCACTCGGTGTCGGTGGGTGGGGTGGGTGCGCATCACCACATTGTTCACCCCGCCACTTGTCCGCAAAAGAGATAACCAACTCGTGAAACACATCAAATCACTTTCTCAAGTTTCGAAAAAGGTCCAGTCCACACACGTTCGAGATGTGCTCATTCACATTATCAATGCTGCAGCAGAGACAGGGGCAGGACAGACAACGCGCACACGTTGAGCCTGATCCACTTCTCCATGCGTGAATCCATTGAGAGTCCTTCAAACCATTTGGAATTGCGGACAAAGCTTACAGTGCAACTCACCAAAAGACACCGTTTGTGACTGAGCGAAAAGAGCGAATGCGGCCGTGTTTGGGTCATTTGTCTGGGCGCGTGATGAAGCGGTATATTATATCACGTGAAGAACCAAACTTTTGGCCGCCTTGCAAAATAATAAGTCTATTGATAAAACAAGGTGTAAAATACCAAGAATTAAGACACAAAAAACCATAAAAACAGAAACAAAGACAAAAGGAAAAGGGGAAAAAACAAAGAAAAGAAAAAAGGCTAGAATAATTGAGGGCAAAAAAAAAAAAAGAAGGAATTACGAGAGCCTGGAATCCAACACAGCCCTTAAGTTATAGATGAAAAACAAAGAAAAAAACACCACGCAACCCCAAACAGAACCCAACAGCCAAACACAAACACACACACACACACACAGCGTTATCGCTTCAATCGACCTCCACCGCGACCACCACGTGACCCATTGCGCGATCCACCCCGTGGTTTATAATCATCATCACTGTCATCAGGCTCCTCAAACTCTTCGCTTTCTTCATCAAAGTCAGCTTCTTTCAACGTTGCTCCTTTCACAGCTGTTGTTGTTGAAGTGTGCGCTTTGGCTTCCGCTATTGCTACCGCTGCTTGATTTTGAGCATGGATTTGATCCGCATGCTGTTGCTGCCGCATGTGCTGCTGTTGCTGGAACTGCACAACCTGGTTTCGCTGTTGCTGCTGCTGATATTGCAGCTGAAGTTGCATCTGCGAATAGCCGGGCGAATATTGCGAGTACTGCGCGGATGGATATAATTGCTGCTGCTGCTGTTGCTGCTGACTTTGTTGATGGTGCTGATGCTGCAGTGGTGGTTGCTGTGGCAAGAGCGGGTACGCATGCTGCGCCGTCTGAGGCTGGCTCGGGAATCCAAAACCAAGATTCATGGCCGATGAGTGCGTCTGTTGCTGCGGTGCTGGCCCAGGGCGGTGTTGTTGTTGGTATGGGTATGACTGTTGTTGTTGTTGCGGTTGTTGAAGCTGTGGTTGTTGGAGCTGAGATTGCGTCTGTTGGTGAGGTTGGTGCTGCTGCATGAAGCTCGGATATTGTTGTTGCTGTTGTTGATGTGGCTGCTGCAAATGCTGCAATTGTTGTTGGGTGTGTTGAGATGCCGTCGCGTATGGGTGCAATTGCTGCAACTGTTGCTGCTGCAATACAGGCCGTTGCTGCGGTGTCTGTTGCATTCCACCTCCATTTCCATAAAAACTAGTGTACATTTGCGACGTGTTTTGCTTCGCATGTGCAGCGGCAGCAGCAGCAACAGCTCTTTCTCGTTCCTGGGCAACCATGAGTTCAGGGATCGTTGGTGGACGAGAAATTGGGGATGGAAGCGGCATGGACGCTGGAGTTTGTGGCTGAGACTGGTACTGGTTGGGTCGCTGTTGCTGCTGCTGTGGATATAATCCTGTCGGAATTTGCTGCTGCGCAGTTGCACGTGGGGTGTTTTGCTGATTTACCATGGATCCAAAATTCACATAGCCAGTGTCCAACTGCTGTTGCTGTTGCTGCTGCTCCACTTTTGTCACTGCCGCATCGACCCCTTTAATACTCCGTTTTGCAGACAAGCGCGGGGTTCCACCTGCACTAGAAAGTTTCCTAGAATCCGCACCCATGGATCCTTGATCCCTCGCAACATAATGCCCAGGAGCACGTCCACGAACAACCACACCACGATCCATCTCCGACTCACACACTTTGTAAAACTCGCCGCTCGCAACTTTACACAACACTTCCACTACAACAATGAAAAACTGCTGCGCAAGCGGTCCACCACTCACACTTGCACCGTTGTTGCTTCCGGCAGACAATGGCTGCTGCTGATCACCCATACGACGGCGCCCATTGTTACTGGTGGCTGTACGGAACTGAATCCGCTCAAACGTGATACGCTGATCCTTGTCCGTCACACGGGGAACAGGTTGCGTGAGTTCTCCTTTATCACGCTTTGAAGTATGCTGCACAAGCTCGACGGGGCCTTGTGGCGCAGAAGAGCCATCGGTTGATGAACTTGCATATGCACTCATGTGCGTGAGAAAGTTTGTGATGGGAACGAGGCGTTCTTTGATTTCGAGAAAGTATTTGGATGAAGTTGGAAGTGGGGTTGCGGAGGTATCGATTGTTGGCGCTGCTGAGGTGCTTGACGGAGCGCTGTTCCCGTGCCCACTGATGGATGCATAGTTGGTGCTGTCGTCAGTAGCCGATTCTGTTATTGAAAAACTCGAACTCAGTTGAAAGTAATTTCGGCGATCTGGTTCAACAATTTGTTAGAATGACTGAAACAAACAAAAAGGGAAATGAAGAAGGAAAATAAACAGAGATAAGGCTCAAAGGGCTTAGAATTGACCGCGGAGAAAGGCGCGGGGAGGATGCAGACAGAACAATGTTCAAAGTGGAAAAAAAAAAAAAAAATGAAGCACTCACAGCACGTCCAATTTCCCTCCGTCATAAAAAATCCGCGATCGATAAGAGGCTTCACTTCAATGTCGTAGCTGTACGGTATAATAAACGAGTTATTAGCCGAATGCATAACAGCACTTTGCGCGCAGATAGTTACCTTTTGCTCTTGTCTGCATTCCAAATGTGACATTTTTGTACGCTGCGCCTAAACAAGCAAGAGTCACTCATATCGGCCATCAAGTTTCCCTCTGTTGGACTTCCTGCTTCCGAACCACCGTCTGCTGCGGGGGCAATGATTGGATTCGTGGCAGTGGTGGGGCTTTCAAAGGAGGTGACACTCGAAGTCTGATCGACGGGACTGAAAGACGAGACGTCCTGTAGAGAGTGCTTCTGGAGGGGCTGCAGATGCAGAGCCTGGCGTGGTTGCGGGTGAGTCTGTTGGTGGATAAGATCGGACGGGAACGCAATGGCCTGCGAGGTGGAAGCGCTGTACTGCATGGAGTACGGGTTCGGGTGGTTGTGCTGCGCGAGGATGCCGGACATGGAGGCCATTTGCATGTTTGCGGTATTGCCAATCAGGTTGATCAAATTCAGAGCGTTGTTGTTGTTGGATCCAGTGGAGTTTGCCTGCTGCTGCTGCTGCTGGGCAGGACGGTCGAGGGGCGACTGCTGCGAGTGGGCGTGTGCGTGCAGGTGTGCTGGCGGCAGTGGCTGCGGCTGTGTCTGAGTGGACGGATGATTCTGACTGTGGGCGTGCGCTGCCGTGTCCACGCTGAGACCGGCGCCGCCGACGCCGACGCCCACTCCCACGCCGATGCCCGTTCCGTACAGCGGGTACCGGGCCCCGTCTCCGTGTCCAGAGTGCTGTCCGTGCGCTGACTCCATAAGTTTGCTGTGCGACAAGGCGACGAAAATTCAATCAATCACTTTTTTCTCAACTTTGCAACAACAAAACCCAACACATTCACATCCACAACAACGGGCACAGACCTTGCCGGAAGCAACGCTGCTGCATGCGGGACTGCGCTAGTACTGCACATGTCTGCGTACACGCGCACTGCTTCTGTACAGTCCAGCAGCGTCGTTACCGCGTGTTAGGGTTCTGTTCAAGCTTGAGAAATGGCCAATTTAAGTGGAAGCTGCTAAACAAGGGCTTGACCGTTACCTACGAACTGGTTGCAAGCGTGTCGACGCTGCTGAGAGCGTGCTCGGGAGTGGGTGGGGCAGGAAGCGTCGGGCTGCGAGTGCGCGCGTAAGCGTGTCTGTCGCTTGCAAGTTGTCTGCAAAGTTGCTGGGATGCGAGCAAAATTACAGAAAAATTTAATGGCAACACGTTCTCCCAGCCACGCAGCACACACGCTTCCCCCTTCTTCAGATCACAGCCCGCTCAAGACGCGCACGCTGTTGGTCACCCGCTTCAGATCCATCCCACCAAAATACAACACCGCCGCTTCTTTTTCCTTGGTCGCAGGTGACACGCTTGACCTTGACCCACCCAAACCATCAAAAATTTCATTTGTCGCTGCCTTGGCAACATCCTCAATTTTAGATTCGGCTGCACGCGCCGCCGAATGAATTCTCGCCCGAGCCTCAATCGCAACAGCTCCAGTCCCACCGCTCTTCTCCACGCTCTTTTCTGCGCCAACTACAATTCCTGCATCCTCATCTATAATACATGCAGCCGCATCAATTGCAGCAACACCCGCTCCGTCATCTATCCCCACAGTACTCTCAGACCCAGAGTTGCCCAAACTTAAAACAATCTCCAAACGCCGCCATTCAAGCTCAAGTCCAGCATCACCCTGCCTCAACTTTAATTTCCACACATTATCCAAGACACTCACATCGGCCGCAGTGGATCCGGTCCGCCGCATGCCTCCAGAAATAATCAGGGAATCCGAGTGAGTAGCCAGCATTACGTGACCACAGCGTGATTCTGGCCATGAATTAGTCGTTTGGCTAGTTTTCGGGGGATCGTACCGCGCCCACGTCAAATTCTCGAGATTCAGTGTCCATACAGTAGATAGTGTTTGTGTTGGGTTGTTGTTGCAAGTTCCGCCGTAAATCAATAAATGCAGAATTTCGCACGCGGCATTGACCGGGATTTGTATGAGCTGCGTGCAGTGGCCTTGCAGCGACGGTGGACTGAATTCGGAAGTTGGGATGTCGAGTTTCGACCACGTCAGCGAGTCAGTGTTCAATGCATAGACAGACGCGTCATGCACCGCCTGGTCTCCGCCTTCTCCACCACCAAACAAGTACAACACGGACTCTGACTTTCCGCAGGATTGAATCGTGCGCGGTGAAGGAGCAGCGCCTTTGCATATCTTTGAGCAATCAATCCATTTCCAAGTCACTGGTGTGAAGAAAGTTCGTCAAGACGCTTGTGTATTGTGTAGGAAATCTCGGACAAGGACTTACCCAGATTCAAAAGCCACAGGTCCGCCAAGAGACCGTCCTCCGCCGCACCACCAAACACAAGCATAAACGGTGTCCCTTTTCGAACAATGCGGACGGCGAGATGGTCGTATCTTTGCTGCGGCCATGGCGCAGTTGGCGACTGTGTGATGGATTGCCAGAGACCAGATTCTGCCATTAAAAGGCAAGAAACCCCCGAGCCAATGTTATCTCTGAATCAACGCACTTGAATCAGAGCCATTTCTCACCAGTGTCAAGCGTGTCGAGAGCTTTGCTGCATCCACCCTCGTGCGATGCCCCGCCAAACAACACAGCCAGCTGACCGTGCCTAACAAGGGAAGCTCCAACTCGCGGGGCTGTTGCGGTGCCAGTGCTGTGTGTTGTTGGTGAGGAAAGCACTGCGAAGCTTTGTTTGTCCATGGCTAAAAATAGAGATGCCGATAAAATTGTTTATATTGCCCATCAAGTAAATACGTGAAAGGCAAAACAAACGCGTGCAGCAAAAAGGAATTCCAAGATCACGAGGAATCAGAATGCTCGCTAGGGATACGAAGCAACTGACTAGCAATAAAAATCACGCGAATAATACTCGCCCCCCAGAAGCACGCACATCCCCATCTTGCAAATTATTTTCCGCTAAACTACTCTGAAATTGTTGTGCGCAAATGGGCAGTGCTCCTTCACGCCAAACCAGGACCATCCGAATATCTGCGCCGCTGTCAGTCACATCTCCAAACACCACTCAGAGGAAACTGCCGAGTGCCACTCCGACAAGCGAAACGTGCTTGCCGGGTGAGATCCTCGATGCAACAACCTCCATACACACCTTGAATGAGGATGACTCGAACGAGCAAGAACCCCAGCAAGTTTTTCTTGCATCAGAACGCGTTGATGTTCCAAATCCAATCACGGTGTGTTCAAAACAAACTCAGTTGAACGCTGTTGATCATCTCAACTCATTTCTCAACCTTGTTCTTCCAGTTCCAAGACTTGTCTGAACACAGCTCTACACAAAGCCGCAATTATAAAGTGATTCGCGATGCGCGCATGAGTGTCGGGACAACAGACCTGTTTGACAAACTCGCTCCGATAAATCCCGAATCCTCAAATGCAAATGCCGCGATACAGACTCAAAGCCATACCGCTACTCTCAGCTCGAAACGCGTGGATCTTATCGCTACGACCAGCCTAGATCTGGCGGCCCTGCCTTCACTGCTGCCAAACAACCCACCATCGACCAGCAGCAGCATCCCAAACGAGCTCCCAATCGTCAGCAATCAAATGTTATCGAATTCTAGCGAACAGAGCAGCAGCGCACAGGAAACGGTGGATCCAGAACACTTGCGAACGCTTGAAAGCGAGTTGCGCGAACTGAAATGCATCGCTGAAGAGCAGCGTGCGAAGTATGAGCGCAGAATTCTGAAGCTTAGAAACAAGTTGAAACTTGCACGTGCCGAATCGTCCGTCCAGATTTTCGGGTTGCAGGAGGAGATAAAAGGTGCTGCAATCTCATTTTATTCGACTCTCGTTTCCCTGTTTTTCTTTCATTCTTGATCCTCCCATTCACGATCACTCACACGCCCGACTTTCAAGCATTGTCTCAACCGACGCAGCAGCCAGCCGAGCCTGTGTCAAGAAGCGCACAAGGAAGCTCGGACGCGCTTGAATCGAACCAACTTCTGCATCAGCAAATCGATACAAAGAACCAACTCATTAAAGACCTCAGCATTCAGTTGTTGGAGTTGAAGCACCAACTGCTCAACAATACCTCGGCACCATCGCCACGAGACGGCTGATAGCGAACCTCAGCTTCTAATACCACCCCCACTGTTATTGTTGATACTCTTTAAGTTGTTGGAATAAATATCGTTGCTGCATCTTGCCGGTGAGTCCAAAATCCCTCGCGCCTTCTGCAGATACTTTCACGTGCATTCAGTTCTGCAACCACGCACACCCAGTAGTGATGATCACAACTGGTTTGATACAAGTACATTATGGGAACAGGGCACAGCAACAGCAGCAGCTTCCCTGTTGGCACATTGAGAAGGTGTCCCAAAATACATCGCACTGGAAAATCTGTTGGAATAACTCAGCATCAAAGTCACACTCACATGGCAGACGACCACCACATTGATCTCTCCCTCAACCGTCTCTTTGGCCTTTCCGGTGCAGGCGCTTACAAGCAGAAAGTAGCCGTGGTGACTGGCGGCGGAACCGGCATCGGAAAGAGTTGAGTGCGCACCTCCCCCCAACTCTCAAAAGCGCTTTAGCTTAGAACTCCGACACCCTGACCACACAACTCTCTTTCCCGCGGCGCAGTGATTGCCACGGCTCTCGCACAGAACGGAGCACGCGTGTACATTGCTTCCCGCAAGTTGAAAGTCGTGAGCGCGGCTGCTGCAGACATTAACGCGAACCCTCAGACGGTGGCGAGCGGAGGTTCATGCGTTGCATTGCAGGCTGACTTGACTGACAAGGCAAAGGTCCATGCATTTGCGAATGAAATCAAAAAGAGAGAGGAGAAAGTTCATATTCTCGTCAACAAGTAAGTTGTGCATGAACTGAAAGTATATCCGAAAAACATTGCTTATTAAATTACAATTGCATTATTGATCATTATCAGCGCGGGAATGTCATGGGGAAGCGACTTGCTCGACTACGATGAGAAAAACGGCTGGGATCGGTTGTTTGCGTTGAATGTCAAGGGCCCCTTCTACTTGACGACAGCGTAAGTTGCCAATTCGCGACTTCTTTCTTTAATACATATAACCCACTCAAGCACTGGTCCATCAGACTTGTAGGACAACTTGAAAACGGAGCTTCAAACACGGATCCCGGCCGAGTCATCAACATTTCTTCAGTTGCAAGCTACGTTCCTGGATCTGCTGATCCAACTGGAAATGATACTTCTCCGTACAATGCCTCCAAAGGTGTGCAGTGTTTTTTATATGTCGCATCAACTGTTTTCACAGACTTAAACAACATGCGCAATACAGCCGCGTTGAACCATTTGACACGCGTTCTGGCATCGAGCTTGAGCGGCCGATTCATTACCGTAAATGCCATTGCGCCTGGTTTCTATCCATCGCGCATGACACAGTTAAGTGATTTCTCAACTTATTGAAAAGAAAAAAACGTTGACCGGTTGACCAAATTTGATTTTTTTTACAGACACGGAATCGAAGCTCTTGGAGAAGCAGTCGCTATTGGGCAGCCAATGGGACGTATCGGCACAACTGAGGACATGGCGGGCCTGGCTCTGTTCCTCAGTTCGAGAGCCTCTGCGCACATTACGGGGCAAGTGATTGTTACAGACGGAGGATCTACTCTCGTCTTTGCACCTGGCGCGCATGTTGCGAAACTGTAATGAACTGGCGAAGGAATTAAAATTTAATGTCCCTCGTGCTGAATAGTTTTAAACTCGAAGAACTGTTCTTGAGAAATATCGTGGACATGCAAAATATATCCTTCTCTTTGCAGCTTCGTCGCTGGGGCGTGAAAGCAGAAGGCAGCCGTGGTGACGGGTGGCGGAACCAGCATTGAAAGAGTGGAGCAAGACCGCCTGAACCAAGTCTGTCTAACAAAGAACCACAGTTGAAAAGTCGAGAACGGCAGCCACTGATATGTTCCGGATTTAAAAAGTGGAGTTTTTACAAAAGACTGGAACTGGTAAAACTTACCGAAACATAATATTCCGATTCTCAGCGGTATTCATCTACAGGGCAGGTTTGTTTGACGCGTTAAAACTTGTGGCTCTCCTTGGCAAAAGGCACGTATATTCCATGTGTTCGAATTGTTGGGTAAGTTCCATTTGGATATGACGAGCTTCCAAACCGCAAAATTCGTGCTGGCGTTGAAAAACAAATGGTTCATAGCCATCATCACATCGCCCGACCATGTGACTTGTCGGTGGAAGAAACTGAGTTTCATGCCATGATGTCGAACTGTGTGAAGCCTGGCAACGATGCTACAACTATTCCCGCCCAACATAGTCAAGTCTGCAGATGCACACGTAATCTGTTTTACCCGTTGGAAATGGCGACAAACAGAATGATTGCAATTATAATGAATATAGCCGCCTTCATATTCACGCATCGGGTTCTGTGACGTCGATGTCTTTGACCCCGTCCTTGTTCACAAGTGCAAGCGAGATCGTGCCAACTCAACAATTCTCCAGTTTTTTACCACAGGACTGTCGTTTATACAACGGGCTTAAAAATAACGCCATTTTAAACAATGCCGGGCCGGTATAATTTCGTTGGCAAGATTTACACTCGACGCGGAGAGGGCAAAGAGGGGGAAAAAAACACTGATTTCACATGTTCGCAGCAAGTTTGCCCACAACCTCCAAGATACAAGATCTGTGGACTGACCACAAGATGCTAGAGCTGGGCTTCTTTTTTGTATGGATCCCAGTTTGGTTCGTCACAACTCTGCTGTTCTGGTGCAGGAGGGCAAAGCGCGTGATTGCGATCCGTTCCATCCGAATCGCTCTTGTCCAATCTTTTGTTACAATGATTGCTTTGGTATTTCTGCGCGTCGGGACACTTACTTCGGCGGTTCCGTGCTTTGTTGAGCGTGAGGCTTAATCTCTTATCCCCTTGAATCGAGGCACACTCAATCAACAACGCTTTCCCACATAAAACAGTATGGTTCGTGATCATAAGCGTTATTCTCTGGATCGGTTGTATCATGCTACGGTCAGTTTACCTGTACATCAGGGTCCGTCAGAACGAAGTGGCCCTATACGGCCTCCATCAAGGCACATTTTCATCTTTAGACGTTCAGCCGTCCGGACAAGGATTTAAAGATGAATTTGGGTTTGCAATCGATGTTGAGGGGGACCCAACAAGGTCGTTTCAGATGCGGCCGTCGTCATCGGTGCTTTCAGGGAAGCAGAGAATGCAGCAAGATGGTGGAGAAGTGTCCGGAATTGAGCTGTGTAGTTCAGGGCTGGCAAGTATCGGTGCCGGTGCGGATGCACCGCCGAGCATTTCACGGCACGAGAGTTTGCAGCACAGTCTGAACCAAATACGGCGATCATTCACGGCAGGCAACAAGACTGTATTTGACAAGGCTATACAGTACTGGCTAGGGGACGAAGAATCGTCGCAGACCGCGTTTCAGAAGCTTGAAAAGGCCATGTGGCTTGTGTTTTTGTTTTCACTGTTGGTGACGGTGTTTTCGCAAGGATTTTCGAAAACGCACGCGTTTGCTGATGCGGGAAAGATTAATTACTGCGCAATGGATTTGGACTATGCGTTTTTGTACGCGTTGCTGTGTTTGGTGAGTTCTTAATGTTTTTGACTACTTTTTTTTTGTTGTGGATTCTTGACGAGATTCAAAAAACCAAGTGGTTCTGCTTACTTGGACCCATCGCAATCAAATGCATTCTGAGATTTAGAAAGTCCTACGTTTATGCGTACGACCTTCTTTCGACGGGATTTGTGGGCATTTTCATGGGTAAACAAACATTATTTCGCAGTCTTTATTTTCGCCTGACCACCTGGAGGATAAATAGCACTATTAACGACTGTGTGCGGAACGAGCAAATTATGCGAACCAATTCAAATAACTCCGCGAATTCCGTAAGCTTTCTGCCTCACTTCAACGTCAGCTGAAACGAAAAAAATCAAAACTCACCCTATATCCCCCCGCCGCAAACAAAATACAGTTTAACATTCATGATTATCGTCAGCCACCTCACTTCAATTATTATTCCGCTGATAGTTTCATACTGCGCCGATTTCAAGTTCCGGAAGCTGACGTTCGACTTGAAGGTGGAATCCTTTCGAAAGGTGTTGGAAGAGGAGGCACTGTTTCATTCCTTTAAACACTTTGCGGCGCGAGGTTTGCTTGATGGTTTTCCCAAGAATTTTCAGCGCTGCTGTCTGATTCGTTTTATAAAAAAACATAGAGATGGCCATCGAAGAGGTGCTATTCTGGGAAACATATCAAGTAAGATAATTGGAAAGCAATGAACAATATCTGTGCAATGCAACTCATTAATTATCCTTCGTGTTTCTCTTCCTTTTGATAAAAAAAAGGACCTCAAGTTCACAATCGAGCAACACATCAAATCCACAGCGCGCCAAAAACCCATACAACCCAATGTCCAAGTTTCAGCTCTCCAAATGAACAGTATACGTAAACCTCAAGCTTCCCAAGCAATAATGGTTCTTAGTGAAACTTGTTCAGATCCACAGCCAAATACCGAGCAACCCTCAACAGGGCCAAGCCACAATGCGCATCAACAAACAAATACTCAATTATCATCCATAAACTCTCCGCACCTTCTCACCCCTAAAAATGCGATAAATGCGTCGTCAGCAGTCCACTTGTCTCTTTCTCGATCCATCAGCGTGTTGAGGGCAAGTTGCTCGGTTCTACCAACAGACACGGGCGAACTCCCAGCTTCCATAATCGGAAAATATAGCGCATTTTATTTGCGTTTTATTTGTGACGGATCGCTGTATCAAGTCAACTTGAGCGCCGCAACGCGGTTGGCTCTAACAGCAAAATTCGAAAGCGGCAAATGGAACCCAGGAGACTTGGAAACGGCCAAAGAAGAGGTTGTGCATAGCATGTACATGAATTTATATCCACGCTGGATCGAGGAGCAAAAATTGATCTCAGCGGGTGCTGGTTGAAAAATAGTTGCCTCTCCATACAGTGCCAAAAAACAAACAAATAAAACGCGTTTTTTATTTACTGCCAAACATGCACGATGGAATCGGTCAACACACACACTGCGCCAAAACTGTTGGCGCCACTTCTACCTCCACCAACTGGAACTATATCCATCACTTTGGCCCCCTTTTCAACTCCAGGCAGTTTTTGCAGCTCTTTAACAACACCATCTCGCTCAAAATGCAAATATGCACACGCATCCAGGTCGCTTCCTGTGGCATAAACGCAGACAGATTCGCCTCCATTCGAAGTGTTTGTAACCGGTCGCGAAAAAGCGCGTGTCCGTGTCATATTCATGTTCGGTTTCGCTTGGTATTCTGCAATATGCTTAAACATTGTTCGTGGCGATGATGATTCGTGATTTGGGTCTTGATTTAATGATTCGGTTTTGGTTTCTAAAATCGCGCTGGCTTCAAGGTCAGGATTTGCGTTGTTGACGGTTGGCCGAGACATTAAGAATGATCCAATGACATGATTGAGTTTGTCTTGAGCACGCCATGTCGTCAAGAAATTATTGGTCGATTCGTTATAAGTGGCGCTTATACACACGTTTCCGCCTGATCGTTCCATGAGTTAGATGGTTTATCCTGCATTCTGAAGAAAATAAAAAGCAAGACTGAAATCACCTTTTGGAATAGAGACGCATTCCAATTTTTCTTGAGAAACAGTTGAAAGGCATCGAGAAGCACCTTCGCCGACTGCGCCCCGCTGTTCAAGAAAAAATGCTGTCCCCAAGTTCGCACCCACAAGCGCGTTTTTAGATTCGACATGAGCAAGAGAGTGCACTCCTTTCCCCATTCCTCCCATTTCCGGATGAGACAGCGTTGCCAGAATCTGTGATGGGTTACGCAAGTCATACATGGATATTGCAGCAGTGTTTGACAGCCCGCAATACACAATTTCATCTCTGTGAGAGTCGAATGTGCAAGACCAGCCTCCAGTCGGTAGATTGATGCTGTCATTTTTGAAAATTGGTGAGAAGCGCGTAAAAGTGTGAACATCAAATTGGCGCATACGTAATTTGACTTGCGTCCGACTCAAATGACTTTAATCGAAGCGTTTTGTCAAGGCCCGTGGAAAGAATTTTATCGTGACTCCCGTTCCGACTTTGAACCTAAAAAAATAAAGCATTCAAGATCATGAATATGGCTGCCAAAGAACGCGACGAAGAAAAAGACTTCCAACCTTGATATCTCTTATGGCGGCACAATGAAGGCTCCTAAAAGAGCGATCCTGCCGCGCGTTTAAATCCACACTCGTGACACCAAATTCAACAGAATCGCCCGCGGTCGCAGAAACTGCCGAATGAGCGACATACAACATGGAAGAATGAAACCAAGACGCCGCTCCAACACGCATCGATTTATCATGAGCTGCCAAAGGCACACTTCGAATGCACTTGAGAGGAAATCCGGCCAATTTTTGGGGTTTAAAGAAGGACAACTCTCGTTCGAGAACCGTCAGTTTTCGTTGCAATTCCGAATATTGTTTCTCCAAAGCAGTGTATTTCGAAACAGCTTCGTCACGTGCCTCCAGTGCTTTCTCCATGTCAGTGTTGTCGACCGCGGTGAAATTTACGGCAAAGATGAATCGAATGTCTGAGGGTTTCGCACGTTGCCTGACGACAGGGCACAGCAGAGTTACTCGTTTACACAGTTCGAAATCTAAGAATGATTATGATTACATGCAAATGGGGCAGTTTCCATTATGGCGCTGGACTCTCAGCCATTCTTTGATACAACGATGTCCGAACAAGTGGCCACATTTGAGAGAGCAAACCCGATGTGAACCAACTGTGCACCATTCCGCAGCGCATCTAGATTAAACAAGCAGGAGTAAGACTGATATGAGAGTAATACGTCTCGTGAGGTGAGGAGGATAGTTTACATGATACATTCGTTGGTCACTTCTTCGTTTTGGTGGTTGACGGTGGAGTTTTCATTGTCGCTGGTTCGCCGGCGCTTCTTCTCCTTTGCTTTTGCATCCTGGAACACGTCTATTTGTTTTTCCAGGACGTGAGATGTGAGGGACTGTGGGCAGTGTCGTGGGTTACCTTCATCTTCTTCTTCTCCTACTTCCTCGTTCGTCTCATCATGCGCCGGCTCAACGCGCACTTCGTCTTGTTCGATCTCTTGGTCCGTGTCAGGTGCGTCCTCGTTGATTTCCGTCCGAATCTCGAGGGCAGCGTCAGCCAACATATTCTGTGATGAGTAATCTTTTTAACTAAATAAACCCAAAATGAAAATAAATATTCTCTAATTTATTTATAACGAAAACCATGGCCGCCGTCACAACGTCCCGCATCGGATCCATCCTGAAACTGTCGCTTTCCTCGGGCCCTGTCAACGCGCTTTCTCCACCACTCATCACTGCGCTGGCCAATGAGATTGCTGCCGCAAACACGCCCAAGTCCGGAGTAACAGGCATCCTGCTTGCGAGCGCTGCACCCAAGGTGCCCTTTCCTTCAACCAAGTCTTCTACTTTCTCTGGTCGCTTACTAAATAACCTCTTCTCTTTCCATCGCTTTCTGCGAAAAGGTCTTTTCTGCAGGTCTTGACCTGACTCAGCTGTCAGTCTCACCCTCAAGCAAAAACAACCGCGAATCTGTTTCAAAATACATTGGAAGCTTCCAAAATCTCGTGCATGCGTTAGCTGGATCGCACGTTCCCACAGCTGCAGTGGTGCACGGAGCATGCCCGGCTGGTGGAACTGTACTGGCTTTCTGCACCGACTACAAAGTCGCTTCTTCCATCCAACGTAGTTACTTTTGCATGGGACTGAATGAAACAAGGTGCGTTTTCGTTTGTGTTGTTTTTCACAATATCGAATTTTCGTGCTCATGGGTGCTCTGGGAACAGAGTGGGTCTTGCCCCGCCATTGTGGCTTCACGCTCTCGCACGTAACAACCTCAACTCTGCGCGCATCGCCGATCGGTTAGTGCAACTTGGGTACCTGTGTTCCTCCCCGCAAGAATCCCTTCAACACGGATACTTGGACGCAGTCATTGCGGATGCGACACCAGAAGCACTTGAAGCGCATGCAATCGAACAATTGAACCAACTTGCTGCGATTCCATGGAATGCGCGGGTTCAAGCAAAATTGGGAGCACGGAAGGAGATGCTTTCGTTGTTGGAGAATGGGAACACGGATGAGATGGTGGACTGTATTTTGGGTGACGAGTTTCAAAGCGTCACGGCTCAGCTTATGGCGTCGCTGAAGAAGAAGTGATACAGATGTATACATACACACGAAAAATAAGAAGGGATGTTTTTTTCACTTGGCTAGTAACAAAACCAAAGATTGGATAAACAGGTTCAATCGGAGCTAGCTGATTTGTGCGAGAGTCTCAGCCGCGACAAGATCAGCTGCCAAAGCACTGTGTTTCCAAACGCGTTCGGATGAACATTGTCATACAAGTAATCGTTCATCCCGCGAAGCAGTTCCTCCCAGTCCAGGACGCCCCAGTCCGTCCTGCCCACTTTACGAGGCCCCTTGCGCAGCATCTGATTCATGGTGTTCACCATACTAAAGTGTGCCGAACTTTGAGATGCACCCTTCGCGGGCAGCGGCTGAGTGCGCAAGAAGAACAAGGATTCCTTCTCTTCGAAACTGGCGCGAGATGCTGTCCCAAATGTTTTGTCTATCGGTTCAAGGACTTTTGTTTCAAACGCGTCCCTCCAATCCTGAGCAAATTGCACCATCTCATCAATACTGCCTTTGTAGTTCCACCGCGTCCTCTCCAAATCCCACATTGAGCTCTGCGCAACGAGCAAATCGGGGACAGGAAACCAGAACGGATTGTCTGAAAGCAGTTCCGGCGTCGAGTTGTCCAACGTGGCTGGAGTTTTGTTGTCATGGTCAAAGAAATGCGGCGTCGGACACACTTGCCCGTTTGAAGAGCACAGCTCAGGGTATGCTACCGCTGCAATGTTTCTCAGGAATGAAGGAATCCAAGCTATACGGGATGTCACGTTCAGTGGACTGTCTCCAGACCAATGCATCCCGTTTAACTCCGGCATGTTTTTGAAATCATTCAGAACGCCAAAGTGAAAGATGTTGATTGCAATGAATGCAGAGTTATTCTCCGCATCTCGGATCACACAAATTCTCGCGTCTCCCTCTGTTTGTTTGTTTTTTTGTTGTTTTGTCAGCTTCGCCGTTTCCAAGGTTATGTAAATGTTACCATTCGGACGCTGGGTTATTGAACCGTTCAGTTTCGCGCTCATTATTTGAGCTCCAGTCAGTTGGCAGAGGAGTTTGACCGCGTTTCTCTGAGGCAGAATTACAATTAGTCGCATCAGCAAAGTGGCAGGGATGTCAAAGGAAACCTCAAACGAGTCGCCAATGAAAAGAACCATCTTGTTGGCCATGTAATCGGGCAGTACTGCGGACTTGTTTACAACGGACTTCAAGACTTCCACACTATCCTCCACTCGGCAGCTGCCGTGGTTGTTCCGCTCCTCGTTCAGAAACCGCATCACTCCACTTCCCGGGTGGACGTAGGTATCCGCTTCCACCTTGTATGGATCGCATATTGACCGCCTCTTCTGAGAGAAGGAATTTGAATGCGAGTAACGAACACGCGTCAAGGGTTCTTACGCTGCTTGACACGCTTGAAACGCGGTACGAGGAAAGATTGAGTAGCGTGGTGGACAGGACCAGCACAAGGACAACAACGCGCAGAGTCACTGCACGGTGGACACAATTGGATGCTTGCAGCGCTGTGTGATTCACAAGGTTCAAGATGGATGCGAACGGATCTTCAAATTTCATGGCTTGTTTGTTTTGGTATAAAACGGGCGGGTCAATTTGGTCCCCCACACAAAACCAAACCCTAATTCTATTCCTGTTGCCATGTACAATGAAGCCTTTTACAATGGGTCAAGTTTTCGAGAAATGACAATGTGAATTACATTGTAAATCTAACAGCGATTGACGACTTCCCTTGAGCGCAACAACTGGGCGCGAACCCTTCTTTGCCAAACATCCGTTGCATTGTACCGGGGTTTACCAGCACAGTTGTTGAGTAAAGATCTCTGTGGATGCTGTTACCGCAAACTTGTAACGAGATTAACAAAAAACCAAACTCGGCGGATTTGTTGCACGAGAACGCGAACCTGGAACTGGGGCGAGCAATGCGTCATTCTGGGGCTCGCCTTTCAATGCAAACCCCGACACGCGCCACAGTCATCTCCGCACTCTGTCATACCGCATTTTGCAAAAACAAAGCACTTTATTCTGAGTCCACTCAACCACGTCGCTGTTATCAAAGAAAGCACTCAAACGCGGCGCTCCTGCTTTTTCGCATAAAAACGAATCGTTATATTTATCCTTCAGAAAGACCTAGGAACCTAAACTGAAGCCCAAGCAGTTTCTTACCAGTACGCGTATATCTTAAAAGGGCGTGAGGTGATTGGTTTAAGAGAAAGCCATACCAGCTACGGCTGAGGCGGGTGTGTTGATGAACGGCTCCCGTGTCACTGAGGACTAGATCGAGCATCGGAAACTTGCGCGCAAAAAGATAATTGAGACAGAGCCTGAGAATTCAGCGCCAGGTCAGTTTCTTGTCATGTTTCTTTGTTGCCTTCGTTTCGAGCTCATGATTGCGCGGCTTCGACGAACCGGTTTCAAGCGCGCATGAATGCAGCAGCTGCATGCAACACCTCAGCGCCGATGACTCTTGCACGCTAATGCCTCAGAGGAGGTCCGTGCATGCGGCGCAATGTTCGCAACATCCGCCAACCTTGACACGCGTCCGTCCGCGCCCGACTCTCCTTCCGAACAAGCGTCCGTCAAAACCTCGTTTGGCTCTTACATAATACGGGATGTTCGTTTTGTTATCGCCACGGCCTGCGATATCAGCCCGGTGACAATCCGTTTGTTTACAAACAAAGACACATGGGACCGCCCCAGCAAAAAATATAATTGCCAAAAAAACTTGTCTGCAAACGCACACTTGCAAAAAGGGCCCGTCAACCAAAAACCGTCTCATACTCCCGAAGCCCGCTTCAGTATTCTATTCTCCCATTACCACTTGCATCACCCTGTACGGCACAACACACCCACGAAGCAAGAACCTCCTTCTAGAGATGATCTTCAACAAGATTGTCGCAACTGCCATTCTTTTCGCGTACGCGTCCATTGCGTTTCCCGCCAATGTAAGAACATGTTCATGTTGATCATCACATCATCTGCTCACTCACCTCTCGAATCCATTACAGCAAAAGCAAAAAAGACAGGACGGCGATCTTTCAACTGTTGGTTTCACTCCTATTTGATAATATCATACCTGCAATACTAAACAATTATTTCTTCTTCAATTGATCGCACTCTTTCGTGCCAACAGGAGGTTTGTGTTGTGTGTTTGTCAGAGCGAGTGATCGTCGCTTTAACGTGATCATACATTACAGATTGCACCGCCTTCTGAGGTAGCTCCCGGAGGAGCTGGCACTTCCATCCCGTCCGCTGAACCACAGGTAGTTGTCATCGCTCCTCTGAAAAGTCAAAAAACTGATCTTTCCTCACTCTCACCCTTCGCCGCGAGCAAAGGAAATCACGCCGGTAAAAAAATTCAACTTATCATTCCATAAACCAAGTGTCCTTAACAGTTGCTTGATCCACTACAGACAAGTTTCGCACCGGTTCCATCACCTCTCCTTGATACTGCCTTCCCCCCAGTCGCCAATGACATCAACGGCCTCTGTGGCGGCGGTTCAGCATTCAAAAACCCTCTCGCATGTAAACCCGGCCTCGTCTGTGCGAAACAAGTGGGTTCCTCAGACGATACACTTGGAACCTGTCAAATCCCCAATGTGAGCGATGTTGGCGGAAGCTGTGGGGGTGAAGTGTTCAATGCTGCAACATGCGCTGTCGGTCTTGTTTGTATCTCTGATGCGGCGGATGCAACTGCGCCAGGAACTTGTCAGATTGTCGTTGCGACGCCGACTCCGACTTCCGAGCCTGTCGGATTAGGTGGGTTGGTCACGGGTACTGAGGAAGTTGTTGCCACTGGGGGTATTGTGGGCACAGAGCCCGTTGGGACACCATCTGAAACCGTTGCAGGCGGCGGCATTGTTGGAACTGAGTTGGTCGAGCCGACGATAGCTGCCACGTCAGAAACTACCGTCTCTGCACCAGTGCCATCTTCTACTACTACAACCAGCAAAACAACGACAACTTCCACAGCCTCATCCATTGTATCAACTGTTTTTGGTGAAAATTTTCCACCGGCGCTGACTTCGTTTACAACAACAAGTGAAGAGTTGGCGCCCCCATCACCATCAAACGGGGCAGCCTCCGTTCTTCCAACTCTCGGAACTGAGCCTGCAGAACCCCCGACCCCTTCAGTCGCGCCAGCCGGAACAGAACCCGTAACCGAAACCCCATCCCCAGCCGGCCCATCAACGCCAACAGAAGCTCCAGCTTCATCTACCACAAGCGAAGAAGCTCCTCCAACACCCTCCAACCCCGCCGCAGGAACACAACCAGTTCCAGAACCATCATCAACGAGCGCTACCACAGCTACTTCAGAAGAGATTCCGCCCACTCCATCGATCGGAGAGGCCGAGACTGAAACATTGGATGAACTTACAATATCACCTTTGACAGGAAACCCACCTACATTGCCAACAACCACAACATCTGAAGGAGCCCCACCATCGCCTTCTGTGCCAGCTGCTGAAACTGAGCCTGTTTCGTCTGCAGACAAAATAAGCACTACAACTGACACTACGTTTATTGAAGTTCCACCATCGCTCTCTGTTCCGGCTGCAGAAACTGAGCCAGTTCCACCCACTGACAGCTCCTCGGCTACTTCCTCTGAAGAAACGACGACTGTCATCGAAGTTCCTCCATCCCCATCTGTTCCAGCTGCAGAAACCGAGCCCGTGCCACCCGCTGACACTTCCTCAGCCGCCACAACCGCAGACAAACCACCACAAGAATCCTCATCTGTCACCGACTCTAGTGCTCCTGCAGAACCAAATTCCTCTGAATCGACCAGTGACACAACTGCTGCAGTAGCAGAACCCGAAACTACCACGCAAGCGCCAACTTCTGCAGCCGAAATTACAACAGCTGCTGAAGCGACAACTACAGCAGCGGAAATTGTCAGTTCAGAAGAACCATCTACCACCACATCTGATTCGGCAATCTTTATCCCGGAAGGGCCTACTGAGGAAAGTTCGACGTCCGTTGAGACAACCACTGCGTCGGACGATATTCCACCTTCACCATCCGATGGAGCTGGTGACATTGTTTCCACCACCACCGCAGCCGCCATAGATGTTTCATTGGAAACTTCCGAAAGCCAAGTCGCTCCATCGCCTTCCACCAGTGAAGAAGTCCCCACCACTACCACCACCACCTCAGTTGAATCATCCGTGACCACAGCCGATGCTGGACCTAGAGCGTTGACACTCCCAGAGGCCTACTCTCTGGTCACCAGGGAACTCTCCTCACTTCCATCCTGTTTGATTGGCTGCCTCAATCCCGACCACTCATCAAGCGTCACCGATGACACAGCCAATGACTTGTGTATTGATGCATTCGGAAACGATCCATTTGCCTTGGTCATGTGTATCGTCAGCGACTGCACCGGAGGCGACTTTGACGTTGTCATTAACGCGCTTACAGACCCAACAATCACTGAAGGCCTTTCCAACGCATGCAACGTGATTTACGCGTCAATCCCTGAAACCATCTCAACTTCCTTCGAAAGCTCAAGCGCAGCCGAACCCACAACAACAACAACCGCCGCATCCGTTGCCGCCGCCCCAGTTTCACCCATCTTCTCAAGTTCCACATGGAGCATGTTTGCAGCAGCACCCGTCAAGAACGGAGTCAACGGAACATGCGGTGGATACGCTGCAGATGCCGCCACATGCCTTCCAGGACTCAAATGCGTATCCAAGAGTGTGAATGAAGTTGGAACGTGTCAGAAACCTGTGGTGAATGATGTTGGACAAACGTGTGGTGGAAGTATTACAAACAATCCTGCGTCGTGTGCGGGTTCGCTTGCATGCATGCCCAACTTTATCCCAGGGTTGCCAGGGACGTGTCAGATGCCAGTGGAGCCATCGCCTTTGACGTCCTTGTCGTCGTCGTCCATTGTTGTGAGACCCACAACTACTAAAAAGCACAAAAAGTATAGAATGGTGATCAAGACGGTGGAGTGCACAACTACGACTGTTACAACAACAACTTCCACACAGTACGCGATCCAAAGCAGCAGCCCATAAGTTGTTGAGAAGGGAGTCCACCACTCGATCCCTTGTGATGTACTACTTGTGTTTAAAATGTTTTGGTTTTTGGAAGTTCGCCGCTGTTGCCCTTCATACTCTGTATTCTCTTTTCCTCGTATGCCCGTTTTCCCTTTTTTTCTCTTTTCGCGTTTTTTTCGCCTTCTGTTTTGAATTGCCCGAACCAATAGACCATTTATTAACCCGTCTTGACAAACCATTTTAACCATAAAAACTTGAAAAATATGCTCCTTCAGCATCTGCAAGACCCCGAGTTTGTGCGTCTGTCGCTGCCGTTTCTCGGTTACTTTGGCGTCCTTGTTCCAGCACTCGTTGTGTGCATGCGATCAAGCGCAGGCCACCTCGTCGCCAATCGAAGCAAGTCTCTCCCGACACTCCTGGGAATCCTCCTCCTCACCATCGCAACTCTGTCTCTGACTGGAACGTGGTTTTACATCATCACATGGATCGTGGGCGATGCACAGACGTACCTCGAATCACATCCAGGCACCGCGATCACTGCATGGATGAAAAACTGTGATTTGTTCACGGGCGCATATGTGCTGGTCACAGAGACGAGTGAAAACTGGTGGTGGTCCGTCAAACTGCTCAACTTTGTGCCGTCCATGGTTGTGTTCATGTGGGCTGCATCGAGTGGTTCTTCAACAACGAATCGAGTCTCTATTCCAGCCGCCGGGTTCCTTATTCTGGGCATGCTCGGTGCAATCAGCGTTTGTTGGCCGCTGTTTTTGATCCAACACGTCAGTCAGGGAAAAGGGTGTAGGCTCGAAGGGGGGCGGGCATCCTTCTTGTTGTCCATCTGTATGGCGCTCTCGGTTCTTTCCAATGTCGTTCAGCCGTACTTGGCGCCAGGATCTGTTGGATTTGATTTCAATTTGAAAGCGATTCATGTTCTTCTGCTGGCGCCACTTCTGTTCAAAGGAGCCAACAAGAGCGGCAAAACAAGCACAAGCGACCCAGATTCCATCCGATTACTTCTTGTTTTTCTGGCGGGATGCAGCTTCGTTTCGTTCTCGACACTCACGCTAGACCAGCTGCATGCGCAAACATTCGACCTTGCACGTACACTCTCGAACCTTCAAGCCGCATTCTTTTCAAACGCGTGTCAATCGAGCATCACGCTGGACTATTTCTCAGCAACAACAACGTCCGTCGTGTTTATGCTGTACGAAGTCATGGCTGGGGAGGGCGGCAAGAAGCTCGGGGTCTGGGGGAAGGTGTGTATGAGTGGACTTGCGCTTCTGGCGCCTGTTTTGTCGACTGGCGTTGTCTTTCCGCTGTTTTTGGCTCTGATTGGGTGAAAAGATTGGCATTAAATTGCAAACACGTGCCGTGGCCTTATTTTATATCAATGTCCAATTATTAACGATAACATTGATCGATGTCCAGCATTGCGAAAGAGCGACGCTCGCTGCGTGGATTGGGTGGTCTTGACACTGTCACGAGTCGTGGCAGAGAGGGCCAAAGAAGGGCGTCGGATGCTCAATTCAATGGTTTATTACAATACTAATATATAACGTATAACGGGGGGTGATGGGAGACAGAGTTGTTGGGTGGGGTGTGGGTGGACAGAGACATGTCGTCGCTGCTGGGCGCTTAAAAAGAAAAGAGGTCCATGCTGTGCTCTCACTTGGACAGCCCAGACGGGTGAATAAAGTGCCAGCCGACAACTTCGCCGTCTTGATTCAGCTTGGGAATCTTGATTGGGGCAGAAGCTGCACCTCTTGCCGACAGTCGCTTCTGGTTCGGCAGCGGAGGAAGTCCGACTGGTGAGGGAGGCTTGTCCGAGGTGGGCATTGGAATGGAGGAGAGGGAGTTGCGGTTGTTCTCTTGGTTGATGGAGGGCGTCATGTATGTTGCTGGTGTTGTTGTTGCTGTTGCTGTTGTTTGTAGTGTGCTTGTTGTTGTTGGTTGTTGTTGTTGCTGTTGTTGCTCTTGACTGCTTTTTCCTTTTGTTTTTTTTGTTTTGATTTTTAAGGCATTTTTTCCTCCTTTTTGGATTTGACGTGATTTCGCAATTTGAGCTTGGGGTTACACAAGTCCGCAAGCCACGTTTTTGCGAAAGAAAACGAAGGAAAAAGAAGGCGCAATTGGCCGAGAACGTGTCCGAACCTGATTTGAACCCTTTTGGACAGTCACGCACAGCGTCACTCTTTCGGACTATGCCGAGCAGCTGCAGCGTGTCTGGCTGCTTGTTGCGCCATGTTGTGAACAGATAAACAGACACTTTCATTTACACACAGTCATGCAACACGCATTCACTACAAAGAAAACGAATAGAAAAGAAAGGGATACGCAAAGAGGCTATGCCTCCGCGTGCTTGAGAGTGTTCAGCATCGCTGCAAAGTACAGAGGGAACTTGTACTCTTTGGGACTGGGCTCCTCAAAGTGGCGGCTGCTTCTTCGAGACGCCCACGGGCTGTTGGCATTAAGGATGGGTATAGGCTCTTGGGCGGAGGGAGAGGCGCCGTGAAGGTGTGGCAGCAGGTCCGGTTGAGGTTGATGAGACGGGGTATCTGGTTGTTGCGTGAAGGTCGTTGTTGTTGCGGCGGAAGATAGTGAGAACATGGTCCGTTGTCTCTTTTGGGAACTCTGTTTCCTGTGGTGTGGTTCCAGAATGCGCCTTTTTAAAAGATCAATTTCGACCAGACAAGACAGCGGGTGGCATGTCAAGATATGAATCTTATCGATGCTTGGTTTTTCGACATGACGCCAGAAACAAATGAGGCAACTTTTTTTGAAAAACAAACAACGCATTTTAAAATGTAAAAGAGACTGTTTGGTCCATAAGGAATCGGACAAAGCTTTGTCCGAAATTAGAGAATGCAATTCAGTTGACTTGTCCGAAACAGAATCGGACTCGCGGGCTGTTCGCCATTCGTTTGAGGTCTGTCTCTCCAATCAGAGAAGTGTATGTTATGCATTTTATTGTACTTATTAATGGATACATTCAACATGGAAGTCAGCGAAAAAAGATGAACACGTCCCAATCACAGCTTTTGTTTTTCTCTTGCGTCTCGCGGGTGAAGTGTAGCTTCTTCCTCAGCACACCGACGTTCTTCTCTTTTCTATACCGCCTCCCATCCGAGCCGTGATGCCAATGCTGTTTTGACCGCGTCTCCACTTTGGCACACATGGTGCCCCAGAAAGAAGGGGAATACGAATTTCTTGCCCGTAGACGTTGATCAATTTCACTGCCTGTGCAGTGGTGTACGTGCTCTTCTTCAAGTTGCTGGCAACAGTTTTGGTATCGTGACTATCCTTGGTATCGTTGACTGACGGAGGCGTGGGGATGTGAGACATTGCAATCTGATTGTCTGATGAAGAAGCAATGGTGGAGGGCGGTGTGTTTAAGCGGATGGTAAAGACAGAGCGGCGGTAGCTTGTCTTGGCGGGGATGATGATGGCGGGAGGTGATTCGGTGACTGGGGTGAAGAGCGATGTGGACTGCAGCTTGAGCATGATTTCGTCCAGTTTCGCAACGGCCTTCATTGTATGCAGGTGTAGTGTAGGTGGGCGGTGTTTGAGCAGAGTCTGATGTGTCTTTGAGAGCAAGTTTTATAACTGCACGCGCTGGTTCTGGTTCTTGCTCAAAAATGTAATTCAAGTTTTGCAGAAAATGAAAAGCGAATGAAAGACGCGCTGTCACTTTCCATTACTCCTCACGACATTTTACATCATCCAATCGGACCTGCGCGCCTCCCAGCATGCAGCCCCTGGTCTGACGGACTCTTCATAATGAAGTTGCTCATTGGGCTGCGGCGATGCTCTTCAGTCTGAAGACACTTTTGTTTGCATCCGTGAATCTTGCGCAACTGCTTTGACAGCTTTCTTGTTGCAGCCATACAAAAAGATGTCACTGTTTGTTGCCCCCATCACTCCGGTGAAGGAAACCGCAACTTCAGATCCTTGCCCTCAAGGGAGTCAGTCACTCTGACCTGCCGCGTTTCGCGGGAGAGTCGTGACTTGAATGTACCTGCAGCACAATCGCAGGAGCAAGAGCTGCAGAACGGCTGCTCAATAACACGCAATGTCTTCCCCTTGACCCATCCACTTGAAATGAAACGTCCACATTTGAATTTTTCTTTCCGAAACCAAAAAGAACAACTCCAAATGGCAACCCTCTCACCAACAACAACCAGAGAACGCCGGCTGTCGTCCGCATCAGCCATTGCCGGCGCCATGAACAATGTGATCAACACGGACGGCTACGAGCGGAACGAAGTCTTTACAGCCTCAGGGAACGAGTTCCAACAGTCCTGGTTCAACTTCATCACAACAAAGGTTCGCGAAAGCCGCCACCACCCCCCCTTGGAGATCGAAACTTCCCCCCTCGCACACACACACACAGACAATTTGTAACTCATCCCGCTCTGATCCGGTCTTGCATCTTAAACCAGGGAACTGTTTTGAACAACATTCTTGTGCCTGGATTCCTGTTCACCGTTTGGGGCGCAACCTGGACCATCATCTACATGCTGACCAGCTTCAGAGTGCTGTTTCCCAACTCCCAAGCGCTCATTTCCATCATCAGTTTTGGTGCGTTCTTGTTTCTCAATTTGGTGGCCGTCAGTTTGGCGGACTCCAATTTTTTTTTGTTATATTTATTTGAGGCTGGTGCTGAAAAGAACTTCATATGCCATGAACCGACAGTGGTGGCTTTGATTCTTGGTTACAGAACAAACTCTGCCTACGATCGGTACTGGGAAGCCAGAAAGGTGTGGGGAACTCTTGTGACCCATTCGAGAAACTTGGCCAGAGCATTCTGGGTGAGTTCGAAAAACAAGGGGATTCCCCCCGTTATCGCGATAAACTGAAACCCCTCTCAAAACTCAATGTTCTTTATTGAAATCCCGCTAGTGCTCTACAAGCGCATCAACTCCACAGCAGGAAATCGAACGTCTTGGCGCAATCAACTTGATCATGGCGTACTCTGTGGCTCTCAAACACTCTCTGAGAGATGAACAAGGCTTTCATGTGCGAAATGCATTTTCTTTTTTTTTTTCAAGTTTTTCTTTTGTGCCTGTTTCTAGAATCTAATTTCAATATTGGGCTGACAAAAAAAAAACAGTTTACGGATTTGGCGCACTTGCTTGTTCACGTGCCCAAGTTCCGCCCTGGAGC
>QEAP01000057.1:0-53325 GCA_006535975.1 Chytriomyces confervae
TTTAATCATCTTTCTATCTTTTTCTCCAATATTCCACAACTACGGGTATAAAAGACCTTCCACTGATCACAATAAAGAACATCTTATCCTCTGAATATTCTAAGACCTCCTCGGAATCTGAGCCCATTCCGTAACATTTACCAAGCACTGGTAGCTCAGTGGTAGAGCGTGGGACTGCAAATCCTGAGGTCACGGGATCAACCCCCGTCCGGTGCTGTTTTGGGCATTTCAGATTCTTCTTTTCCCATTTCAACCGACAGTCTGATGTCACTTCCGAAGTTACCAGTCAGTCAGCATGAATTTTTATTCTTTCTTCCAAAACCGGGGACAAGGATCTGCAATATTAGACACAACGACCAAAATGCACATACAACGGCCCCAACACACCACCCTTCCAGCCAATACTCCACCATCCACACATGTTGCAACACATGTCTTGCCCCAGATTCTCCAAGCCCCAGCAAAAGCAGTCCCAAAAGTCCCACAGGGACTCGCTGCTTGCAAGTAGGAGCATCCTGAACAGGGCGAGGATTGGAAACTGCGAATTTGCAATGCAGCTTGCATATCCCAGACTGGTTTTGTTTTGCATCACGGCAGCCCATCTGTACCAAGTCAGCTCATTGTTACCAGTGTTTCACGGGTCATGGATGTGCGAAGAGAGTAAGTATTCTTGAAGCTGAGAAGAAACATGAGAATTTATTTTTGTTCAAAGCTTTGATGGCAAAGTTGCAGAGGGCGGTGTGATGAAAGCGACGTTTGTGGAAATGCCCGCCTTTTCGTGATCCAGAATGCAGATACGACGGCCCTTTCCTTGAATGGCATCTCTTGGTTTGCTGCGCATAAGTTGAGAGCCGGCAGCGAGGGTGTCCACATCCGTACAAGCAAATGCGAGTCCCCAGAACTTTGCACCATCCTGCGACCCTTCTGGATTTGCAATGACGGTGTCGGTGGGGGTGGTTGAGGAAGAAGAAGAAGAAGAGGAAGAAGAAGTCTTTTCAATCAACTCAATGGCAACATCTCCGCTCTTGAAGAACCAGTAACGTTTCCCGTTCCGTTCGAGTGCGGGGGCACGCGGATGGATTCCGAGCATGGCCAGCATGCCGATGGTGCGTGATGCGTTCTTGGAGCCAATGACAATGTGGTCCAAGCCAGTGACGCCGTTGGGGTTGTTGAGTGGGGCAGACTGGATGGATGCGAGGAAAGGTTTCATGAGGTCGTGCCGCTCTTCATCGCGGGCAGAGACCAGGGTTGTAGCGAGACCGTCGACAATGAAGCCTGGGGGGGATGCGTGAAGTTGAGTGAATATTCTTTGTTTTTGCGGTCAAGCGCGTTGAAAAACAAACCCATCTCGGCGTTGTGTGCTGGGGACGACTCGAAGGCCCAGGAAACGATGCCGCCGTGACCGCCGATTAGGTTGATTGTGACTTGGCCGACCTGCACAAAGGGATCTCTGTGTGGCATTGGGTGTTGGTGGACTTTAAATCCGGCGGCAGTCCAGGCTGAGGGATTGTCTGCGACGGTGATTTCAATAAGCTTCTCGCAGCGGAGCATTGCGGGTGGCTTTCCCCTGCGGTTGGGGACGTTGGTTTGTTGCTGTGGCATGTGAGGACCTTTTTGTGTGATTGTATGTTGCTTGTCATGACCGTTTTTGTACAAGTGCCAGTGATATCGCACTCGTTGAATTAACCTTGAATCGGTCGCAGACGCAAAAAGAAAAGCGAATCCAGAGAAACAAGCAACAAAGTGTACATTTTGCAAGTCATGAGAAAGAGGCACTGTATAATTTGGTTGCTTGATTCGCAAGCAAGATGCTGTTTTGTTTGCCAGTCTCCATTGCGAAAGAAGAGCAAAGGACGGTGGCCCATCCTCGAAGGACCGCGCGATTGCACTGAGCTGAAAGCCCGACAACAAGACAACAGTTTGGAGCAACATGAATGCCTCTTGTTTGCTTGTTCGGACATGGACGAAAGAGAAAGAAGGAGAAAGAAAGAAAGAGAAAGAAGGAAAGAAAGAAAGAAAGAAAGAAAGAAAAGAGCCAACCAACAAACCAAGCAACCAACCAACCAATCAGAAGCGTCGGTGGCGTCTTTAAATGTCTTATAAATTTTAAATGTACAAAAATTGTTTAATCACACCGTCCAATATAAAAGGGCGTCATGCGGCCCCGCGCCTTTTCCTTAAACTTGCTCACAAGTCAACTAGTCAAACAACTCAACAACTCAGCAACTCAACACCAGCAATGCAGCCGCTCTCTTCGCTCCTTCTCGTGGCTCTTGCTGCCTCGCACGCTGCAGTCGCCATTGCTGCTCCAAACTGTCTCTCCGATGTCATTGTTGCGCGTGGTCTCGAACGTCGCGGTCTCGAGCGCAGAAGCAGCTGGTCTTACGAAGGTGCGTCACTGCCTGATTGTGTCGGTTTGGATATGCGTCGCGGTTGTTGTTGCTGCTATCTGCACATTGAATGTGTCTGTCGCTCGCTTCGAACCCTGCATCCCTCTCATATCTTATTATCTGTGCGTATTTATAACATCATCCCCCCCACTCTTCTTCGCTCAGGCGCCTCCGGAGTCGAGCACTGGGGCCAGTTCAGCACAACCTGCGATGTCGGGTAAGTTGCGGTCGCCTCCTAAAATTTACCCGTCAAGTCCGCTGATCAGCCCTTTCCATCACCCGCTCACCACATCACCCACAGCGAGCACCAATCTCCCGTAGACTTTGAAACCGACGAACTGGCCATCCAGTCCAAGCCAGACCTGAAATGGTCGCAAGTTGTGAACCCCTTCACTTTCATCAACAACGGCCACACCGTCCAAATGCAGCTAAACCAGTCCGCCTTGTTCTCCACACAAGCGGACAACCGTCAGTACGCCGTGCAGCAACTGCATTTCCACAGTCCCAGCGAGCACCGAGTTCACTCCAAATGTAACTGTACTATCTATTGCCGCAAACTGCAACCGACTAACTCGAAACTTGCCGCGTAGACTTTGATTTGGAAGCCCACTTTGTGCATGCATCTGCTGACGGCAAATTGAACGTGATTGGTGTGCTCTTTGAAGTCAGCGAAAAGCCCAACCCATGGATCGATCTCTTCATCGACAGCGTACGTGTCTTCTAAGCCTCTCCCACTTGCCACGCCTCCCCTCACTGACAACTCTACTTTACGCACATAGCTCCCTGCGAATGTCAATGTTTCTACCTACTTGTCCGGTCTCGATATGTCAATCATCATCAACCACTTGAAAGACACCGACTACTACTCCTACTCGGGCTCCCTGACGACTCCACCATGCACAGAGGGAATTCTCTGGATGGTAGCCCGCAAAGCGTTGCCCATCTCTGTCAAGCAGCTTCTCAAGTTCCGTGAAGTGATGCCCTTCAACTCCAGACCAGCCCAAGCAAATGCGGATCTCGGAGAACACGATGACCACCACGGCTCCCCATCAGCAAGTGCTGCTGACTCCAAGCCTGGCTACGCCCCGGCTGCGGGAGCAACGCAGAAATGGGATGACAAGAGCCTGTACAGCAGCGCTGGCTTCAAGGCTGGTTTCGCAATGCTTTTCTCTGTCGCTTTCATGGCAGCACTTATCTAGATCGTGTTTTGACCCGCGTAGAAATAAAAAAAAAAGACTTCCGATTTTGAAAAAACGTGACGCATAAAAAAATTAACAATCGTGTAAAAAAAAAAAAAAAGCAAAAATAACCAAAATGACGGAAGCAGAAGAGACCGTTCCTGAGACGCAGCAAGAGGAGCAAACCACTGGCGCCACGGCTGTCGTTCTTTCGATTTCTCTGCCGTCCAGCGGCGGTGCATTCAAAGTTGCTGTGAGTTCCCCCAGCGGAACAACCCGCATCAAGTTTCTTATCCCCCAGTTTCTGGCGTTAGGTTCCACTCACAACAAGCATTGGCGATATCCGTACCCACATTATCGACTCGCCTGAGGGACAGTTCAACACGTGTTTCTACCTGGCTCTACGTGGCGCGCGCATTCTTGACGTTGCGACTGTGGGGGAATTGGAGGAATTCGACCCTGAAACTGACTCGCTCGAAATGGTTCCAGGTGAAAGCTTTCTCAGTTTGCTTTTTTTGGGAAGACTGAGTTTTTTTTTTCTTTTGCTGCTTTCGATTTTAGACGAATTCAACGATCGGGAAGTGCGCATTCAGATTGCGCGCATGCGCGAGATCTTGACGGCATTCAGATCATCGACAACCTCGCAGGTAGGTTTGGATGTCGGCGTCAGTTATCTGCAGGACGTTTCTGGAGATTTTGGTGGGTTCGACAAGAAAAGTTGGGAAGATGTGCGATCGTACTTAGCCGCTATTCCTTTCTGCATGCAGACATCAATCCTCAAGTTTCTTCCAAAGAAGGCGATGCTGAAAAGAAGATTACGTCAAACAACTCAAATGGAACTCACCCCTTCATCAACTATGACTTTGACTTGTCTCAAGGGTTTGAGCAAACCAGCAACTTGATTCCGTCATCAAAAGAAGTTGCCGGAAACGATTGCCTGAAGTCTCTTTCGATTTCGTCATGGAACCCACCCCCTCCTCACCGCCGAACCGCGGGAGACATTATGTACCTTGCCGTCATGACGAATGAGGGTACAACACATCACATTACATGTTCCGTGAACGGTTTCCACGTCTCGCGCTCAACCAACAGCCATTTCGATCCAACCTTGAAAAACTTCCACGGATCGACACTTCCATCAGTTCTCTCGCAGCTTTCCCCATCATTTAAATCGAAATTCTCTGCGCTTCACAAGTCTATCCAGCGCCGTCACCCACACACTTACCTCCTTCCATCAGTTGAACAATCTACACCGTGGATTGTGAAGGAGCCAAAGTACGCCCCCGACTCATCCCGAACTCTCGACTCGCTTATTGCGGCCGCAGACAATGCAGACATTCTTGCCACTCGCGACTGGAATGAAGAATTCTGTGGGGCCACTGCGCTTCCTGTGTCCACTCACTCGGAGCGAGTCGTCCGCTCGCAAACACTCCACAGAGTGTACAACGAGTTTGTCGACGCTGCAACCCGCGGGGTCGCTGCAATTGTCCAAAAATCGCTCCCTGGAAACATTGGCGGAGTTGCCGAAGAGGATGCTTACATGGGCCAAATGTTTTTGCATGGCGGTATTTTCTACGCCTTTGCAAAAGATCAAGGCGAATCGTTTACTCGCACCGGTGGATCTGCTGCCGCGCACGTGTCCGTCTCCAAAGATGTCAACAGTCTTGCTAAATTCGATTCTGTTTGCGGTGGAGTTGCAGGAATCAATGTGAACACGTTGGGAACATGTGTTGTTGATTACAAAGGTGTTCGTGTTGTCGCTCAGACTGTGATTCCAGGGATTCTGAAGAGACAACAGAGTCCAGCCGTCGAAGAGTCTGAAACAGACGAGGAGAAGCCTGCTGCTGCTGCCGCCGAGTCAAGCGATGTGATTGTGTATGGGTCGATTGATTCTGGACGCACGATTTTATCAAGCCCGGAATTCCATACCGTTGCTGAAAAGTTTTCAACTTTGTTGCGTTTGGAGTCTCACAATGCTACGGATGCCGATGGAAACGTGCACACCCTTGCCACTCCGATTGATGTGAAAGGAATTATTGGAACGGATGGACGAAAATATCTTTTGGACTTGGCCCGCTTGGCTCCTGTCGATGTTGAATTCTTGGATCAGTTGGATAAGGATGGCAAAGATATGCCTGCGTACCCTCACCGAATGACCTTGTTGCGTCACGAACTCGTGGACATGTACTTTGAACACAACCTGGGAAAATACATTAACGAGAAGAGAGCTGAAGAGGAGAAGAAAAAGGCAGAAGGTGCCGCAGCAGGACAAGAGACAGTTGACGAGGACAGCAAAGGTACGTTTTTTGTTTATGATTCGCAAAAGCCAAATTCATGTTCGTTTTAATTCGCTGTCGGTTCGTGATAAAAAAAAATAGCTGTGGAGCCATTGAACATCAAGTTTAACCCTGATGCTTTTGCGCTTCCTGCTGAAGTTGAAGGAGAGGAGACTCCAGAGCTGCTTAAGCAAAAAGAGAACGTTCGTGCTGTCGGCAAGTTTTTAGTTGACACGGTTATTCCAACTATGGTGAGAAATTGCACTTTTGGTGAAAAGCGCAAAGAAGTCGCTAAATCCAATTTGTGATAGGCAATGGACATGGCTGCTCACCCTAGCACGGTTCCACTGACTAGTGAAAAGTTGACCAAGTTTTTGCATGAACGTGGAATCAACATGCGTTACTTGGGAAAAATGGTTCAGACTTTGGAAGCGCTTAAAGTTGGTTCGTCTTCAAACTACGCAAAGGTAACTGCTTGCAGTTCATCAAATATCGTGAATTTTTGTGAACGAACATTTTTTGCGATTTTTTTGTTTTTCAGGAGTTGATGGTTCAGGAGATGATTCTCCGTGCTGCCAAAGCAGTGCTGCGCGAGTTGTTACAAGACCTTCCATTGCACATGTCCACAGAATGCGTGGCTCACTTTTTGAACTGCTTATTTGCTGGCAAAGATGGAAACGTGTCAATCACCAAACCAAGAAACGTGACCAAGGATTTCTCCTTCTACTCTTTAACTGCTGCATCTCTGGATGAACGGATCCGCACCGAAATCGAAACTCGGTTCAGGTACCCATCCAACCTTCTCCCAGAATTCTTGGCGGCGTCGCGACGCGTGCCACTCCTCAGAGCACTCTGCCTCAAGGTTGGAATCCAGCTCAAATCCAAGCAATACGAGCTCTCCAAGACTCCAGCTTTCGCCGTGGCTGATGTGCTGAACTTGTACCCAATTGTCAAATACGCTGAGCCTGGCTGCAGTTTTGGAGACGAGTTGCATGAGCATGCACTGTTTACGCTCCGGAAGGGGGACCAAAAAGTGGGCCTCGAATTTCTTTCTGAAGCTTTGAACGTGTATGAGCAAGTGTTTGGACCCGTTCATGCCGATGCAGCCAAGATTCAAAGGCAGCTTGCCGTGCATCACTATGAAACGCAGGACCACGAGCTATGCAAGATTTACCAGCGACGGGCATTGTTGATTACTGAGCGTTTGAATGGATTTGATGACCCGGAAACTCTCCAACAATATGTGAGTTGTTTGTTTGGTTATAGTTTTTTTACTGTTGCTAAAATCAGGCCTTTTTTGCAACAACAAAAAAAAAAAAAGCTCAACCTTGGTTACTTTGAGTGCCTATCTGGAAACACACTTGTTGGTTTCAAGTACATGCACCATGCCATGAAACTCTTAAAAATGCATTGCGCTGAAGCGCGCCATCCAGAACTTGCTGCTGGAGATGTACGTGCTTGCGAGCTTGGCAAACCCTTTTATTAGTCCTAATCCAACCCTACATTTCACACGAAAATATAGGCTCAAGTTGCGATGCTCTTGAATGAGAGTAAAGTGGACACAGAAACCGGTGTCAAGTTCCTTGCCCGTGCAGTTGAAACCTACGACATTCTCCTCGGCCGGGAACATGAGCAAACCATTCGGGCGCATGAACTCTACTTTAACAGTTTGATCCAGTCTGGTGACTTTGTCAAGGCTTTGGAAGTGCAAGAAATTCTCTTGACCTACGCCAAGTCAAAGAGCACCGAGGAGGACGAAGCTTCAAAAAAGAATGTTCAGGAAGCTGAGCAGCTGCTCGTTATGCTGAGGAGGAAAATTGAAATGGATGTGAGTGTCGAAATATTTTCTCGGTTGTCGGAATGGTAAAATTGATTGGTGGGGTTGAACCAGGCCGCCGAAGCTGCTTCAAGCAACAAAGCATCAAACCCAGCCGCGCAGGCTGCCCCTAAACCAGCCGCTGCATCGTTGCCAAAGAAGCCCGTCTCTGCTTCCAAATTGAAATCAAAGAATGGACAGCAAGCGCCACTGTCAAAAGCCGCCGCCAAACAAAGCAGAGCTGACTCTGCAGCATCGGCGGCTCTCGCTGCCGGGCCGGTCGAGCCTGTTGTACCCAGCAAGGGACATTTGCCCATCGACGAGCTTGTGAAATTTATTGAAGGGGGTTCTTCCAAGGGAGCCAAGAAGGGCAATAAGAAGGGCAAGAACTGAAAAAAATGCGAGAGACGAAGAGACGCCTTTCGAAAGATGAGGGGAGTAATTATGGGTGAAAAAAAGAAACATTGCGCAAAGGCGTAAAGAAATAAGATCAAAATTATCTGCCAGTTTTTTATTTTTCGACTGGGAGCCTTCGCCCGCCCATGTTTTATTTTTACTCTGACCGATCGAGCTGAAAATGAAATAGTCGCTTTCTCCGCTGTAACGTGTGTATGTGCGTGCCAGTGCTTCACATGCTATCCATCGAGACGTAGTAGCGGCCCTTCTCAAGCAGGTATGAAGTGAAGTCTGGGATCAGCGTGATACCCCGGCACAGGAAGAATCCAAAGAAGAGCACAAAGACGGTGTTGATGACTGTAGGGAGGGAAAGCGAGACAGAAGAGTCAGTCAGCAAGCAAGCAGGCAGGGGCCCAAGTGAGAATTGAGGCGGGTGGGGACAGAAGAGGAGGGGGGGAGGGAGGGGGGTCGTAACTGATTTTCTCCCATGGCTCCAGCATGTACAGGCCAAAGGTCAGCTCGTACTGGTAGATTTTAAGGCTGATCCATTTGCTGAGGCTGTTGGTCTTCATTCTTGTAGGTTCAGAGACTGGGTTGTTGGAGGTGGTGGTGGGTGGGTGGGTTGTTTGAGATTGAAACAATTTACAATCGAGGAAAGGCAATTTATTATTTCCATCCAAAGTGAAAGTCAGTCCCGCCCGAGAACCCGCCAAACGCGCTTCCATTTTCGCGATTTGTTTTTATGGGACAAGGAGAGTGTGTACAGTGGGCGCATTATGCTTCCGGTGACTGTTGCGGTGGTGCAGCAGCCATTTTTGACCGCTCGGCCATCTTATATTTCTGTTGCTAGTAACGCCTGAATTATTGCTGAGTGACATCTCGCTGAGAAGACACGGACTTCGGGTGCTGGTAGTTTCCAAGGCAAGCGCGACTGGACCAGAGAAAGAACAAGAACCATATTTCATAATGATCGTCACATCATGCAATGTACTCCTACATGTAGGAATTTTTTTCGCGAGGCAGGTTTTGTAAATCCTTTGCAAACTTCGTGATCTGTCATTGATATGAAGGCCTGCGGTTGGATCCTACCTGTGAGTCTAAACAGAACCTGCAGAGAATGACGGCACAGGGACCTAAAGCCAAATCCATCTATTGTCAGAGCTTTATTTTCCTGCTGAGTCTTTCAAGTCTTCAAGTTATGGGCCAGTCCACCATCACTTGCGGTCCGTATGGAATCCAACGATGCGACTCTACCTTTCAGCCCGTGGAGTTTCCTGCTGGAGCCGTGTTTTCTTTCTCGGACTGCACTTTCATTGCATGTCCCGCCTGGATTTTCAATGCTGGAGCGCAGGTGACTTTGTCGAACATCACTTTCCGAGACGCTGTAGCAGAGGCAAATACGTTGGGCGGCAATTTGAGGTTTACTCGGAGTGTGGTTGTGTTGAAGAACGTCAACTTCATCAACAACAGCGCGCCAGATGGCGGTGCTATTAGCATTGGCGACCGTGAGTCTGGTTATTTAAAAACAAAAAAACCACCGTGCTGTGTCGAAACTGAATCACAATCCAACCAGGCTCCACTGTGTCCATTTCAAATGCATTTTTTGAGGGAAACAAGGCCACCGCCGCATCTTCGCGCGGCGGTGGCGACATGATTATTCAGTACTCTTCCACCGTCACTTGCAAAAACTGCAGCACCCAAAACTCAATGTCCGCATCTGTTGGAGGCGGTTTCGTTGTATCCACATTGTCTTTACTGACTTGGAACGGCGGATCGTGCGTCAACAACACAGCAATATGGGCTGGATGCGTGATGGTTGACGGAGCATCACGCGTCATAGCAAGCAACATTGCGTTTCGAAGTGCATCGGCTGTGGCGGCCGGTGCCATCTTTTTAAACCATGAGAGCGTGTTCAACGGTACCAACTTGGCGTTCAAGGATGTGTACTCGACGGAGCAAGCTGGATGTTTCTATAGCTTCGGCGAATGCACAACCATATGCACCAATTGCACTCTGCTGCATTGCTCCACGGGTGGATTTGGCGGCACCGCCGTGACCCAGGGCGGCTCTCGCATTGAGCTTCACAACTCGCGGATTTTGGGTTCG
Organism: Chytriomyces confervae; assembly: GCA_006535975.1. Taxonomy (NCBI): domain Eukaryota; kingdom Fungi; phylum Chytridiomycota; class Chytridiomycetes; order Chytridiales; family Chytriomycetaceae; genus Chytriomyces; species Chytriomyces confervae. The sequence goes on from QEAP01000057.1 coordinate 10,163, forward strand.
GTTGCTTTGAGATACGGCGGAGGTCTCGTTGCGTTAGGGAAGTCGTTTATACTGTTGGATGAAGACTCTGAGATTAGAAATGCGGTCGGCGCGGCTGGCGCTGCCATTGCAAACCTGGGAGCAGAGGTGACACTTAACAACTCAAGAATCATAAAGTAAGTGGCCAGTTAAATCAGAGCTGAAACCACATTGGCACTGATTTGCTTCGATGTAGTTGCACAGCCGTTGATGAAAATGCAGGTGGTGGGGCCTACGAAGGTGTGAGCGGGGACCAGGGCACTCTTTACACAATGAACACAACGATACTCAACAACACTGGCGCGTTTGGTGGCGCATTTAGATGCGGTAGCAAAGAAGTGCTGTACTTTGGGACGGGAACAGTGATCGACGGCAACACTGCGTCTCAACACGGTGGTGCCATCTATGCAATCACTCAAAGCAAAGTCCGCCTCAACGCCTCAGTCACCATAAGCAACAATCATGCTACTGGAAGCGGTTCTTACGGGGGCGCCATATTTACCGACTCTCTCGCCGAAATCCAGATAACTGGACTTGCAACCGCTCGGAACAACACTTCCAAGTTTGGTTCATTTGCAGCCATCATGAGCCCTCTCCACAAAAATGTCTTTACAGTTATAGATCAACTTGTCAACGTGGAAGGAAGTGTTTTTGTTTATCATTCCGACGTTGCTGGGATCATGCTTAAGAATGGAACCATGAGCATGCTACCCAAAGTTGCCTTCTCGGGCAGAGCATCTGGAGTATTCGTTCAAAACCAGGCCAGCTTGGAAAACTCGGTCGTCAACTTTGCTGCTGCAGTTCCAGACTTTTTCGTTGAAGCGCGCGACATGTTTGGAAATCAGGTTGCCGTCAGTTACTACCAGCCCGTGATTGTGACTGTCTCCGAAGTATCGCGAGGTGCCAAAATCCTAGGAGAAACGACGAAAGCTATTCTGGACGACAAGGCCAACAACGTTCGATTCAGCGAACTTCGCATCCGTGACGCTGGGCCTTTCGTTTTGCAGGTGTCTGCGTTCACGGCCACGCTGGATCTTCCGCCCGGTTCATCATGGCAAAAGTTCAATGTGACGATTGCGGTGTGTAATCCCGTGACCGAGCGCCTGTTTGTCCCCAGTTCCATTTGCGTGCCCGTCCAAAACGTGTCCAAAGCAACGAGATACGGAATCGTGTTCACAGCAGTGGCTGTGATACTGTTCACACTGTCCAATTTGGCCCTTCTAGCAAAGCACAGGCGGCTGAAGCTGATCCGGTCCAACAGTATCCGTTTCCTCGCAGCAACGCTGCTTGGAGTCTTCCTAAGTCTCTTCTCGATCGTTGTACAGCTGTCCCCCTTCACCCACCACTGCCAAATCAGCGTCGCTCTGGACAATATCGGCTTCAGTATCATCTTCGGCTCGCTGTGCGTGAAGGCAGTTCGGATTCAAGTCTTGTTTGACCAGAAACGCTCTCAAAAGCAAAAAGTCAACTTGGCCGGCAAATACAATGACAATATTCTGATGGGATGGGTGTTTGTGGGATGTGCAGTGATGGTCGCGTTTCTTGCCGCTTGGTTCACCATAAACAGCCCTGAGCCGGTGGACGATATCTCCTTCGAGATGGCCGTCACAGATAGATGCAATGTTGCCAACGGGTTTGGGCTCGCGCTGACTGTGCTTCGCATGGTTATTATCCTCTTTACCTCGTTCTTGGCCTTTCAGATTCGCAATGTTCCGTCCGTGTTCAACGAATCAAAAGTACCGTACTTTTCAATAACCAACCCCCCACCAACTAAACGAAACTCTTTTCTTGACAGTTTCTGGGCTTCACTGCATACAACTGGTTTCTTTTCAGCGCGCTGCTAAACGCGCTTGTCGAGTTCTCGATCAAGGATCCCAATATTGCCTTCATTCTTCGGGCCATTGCAATCCTTGTGCCAGCCTTGTTGACGGTTGTTTTACTGTATTCAGTCAAACTGTACGTTTGCGTGATGGACCCTGATGCTGCCCGGTTCGTTGAGACCGACAAGGGCACCAGCAGCGAGAATCTCCCGTCAAAGTCGCTCAATCCAATCACGGCCGGATTCGGAAACAGAAGCGTCCCTCATTCAGCCAAAAGCTTACACTAGACACTAGAAATGAACTAAAAGGCCATACTCTTCTGTTTAATCGGCTTTTATGTACACACTGCTGCGAAAAGAAAGGGATGGGGACAACAACTGCTTGGAGGGAAGAGGGACTAAACGAATATAGTAAGGGGGGGGCAGGAAAGAGGAGAAAGCCTTGCAAAAGGATAAAAAGGCAGACAGAAAAAAAGCATTTACTGGGTGCGGAGAGTGGGTGATAAAAAAAAAAGAACAGAAAGTAAAAAAAAAAAAAAACTTAGGTTGCATAGAGACCAAAACTTGAGCCAGGTTCCCGTTAGGCAAAACATGAATGGAGCGACAGAGATCGGGAAATATATGTCCAGCACTACTGGAAAAAGTCATTACTCAGGGAATTAAAATCATCGCCGACACCCGAAAAGTCTAAAAAATCGTCGACTGCGCTCCCTCCGCTGATACCCGCCACAGCGCCAGACATATCATTGTTAATTACGCCAGAACATGCCTCAGCAACATGTGAAATTCGCAGTTTAGACCCCATTGATCCAACTTGCAGCGCACTGATTATCCCTGCCAAATTGTGCCTGTCTTCTGAATGGATGTCGGCTGATTCAAGAGCAGTGATAAAGTAATCTGAATCGGCATCGTTGCCGTTTTCAGACTCATCGAAGCCAGAGAGACCCAGATATGCTGGAGTGGGCAATTTCTGGTATTGTTCTAGAGATGTGATCTTGAACGCTATTCGTGTATCTGCAAAGGTTGCCATCACCATGATGTGATTTGCAGCCAACAAGTGCCTCTCAAACTGAAACCCGAATGATGCAGAAATAGATGCCAGCTCATCATCCAGGCTAACACCAGCAGTTGATGAGGAAGACCCGCCAACCTTAACTTCCGAACTGTCTCCATAATCCGCAAGAAAGTCGGCAGAAGGGTCTGCAGCACTGGGTACTGCCTGAGGTTGCTCTGTTGATCGGTGTTGCTGTTGATTTCCCTGCAGATCTTTGATGGTTCCATCAGGAGTCGGGAAGTTTCCAGTTTTGGCTCGAACATTGCGATCGACTTCGATATCTTGGTCATCAAAGAATTCGTTGCCACTGCTGCCAGAAGGTTCCTCATCATCTCGACTTCGTTTTTTACTGGATTCGGATTTGGATGGCGATGCAGGCGGTGACAAGTCAAAGAAGTCTCCAAATGCTGGAGAAAAAAGAATGAGGGCAAGTCTACATTTGTATTAAAAATGATTACTCACTTTGATCCGAGGACTCTTCTATTTGATTTTGATTCAACGCTTCATTAGAGGCAGTCATCGAAGTGTCCCAGAAGCTACTGCTTGCATCGATTCCTGCACTTGGCAAGCCCCCACTTTGTTGCTGTTGGGGTTGCTGATCCTGTTGCTGATCATTTTGCGTGGGTTGGACTTGTGACTGCAGCATCATCTCTGAAGGTTGATTCATGCGGAACATGTGCTGATGCAACTGCTGTTGTTGGTGTTGTTGGTGGATTTGTTGTTGGTGCAGTGGTTGTTGCGGTTGTTGATGCGGTTGTTGTGGTTGTGCTTGTTGGTGTTGTTGCTGTTGCTGATGAAATTGCTGTTGCTGGAACTGCATTTGCTGCTGATGCAACTGCTGCTGTTGCTCATGTTGCTGTTGCTGCTGTTGTTGTTGAAGCGCAGCCACAGCTTCCGCCTTCTCCGCCGCTTCTGCTTCCTTCTTTTGTCGAGTCTGCTCCGCTTTTTTGGATGCCGCAGAAGCCTTTCTCGGCTTTGCAGCTTTCGCGGGTTTTCCACCACGCGATGGTGATGCTTCAGCGACAGCAGTCGCAAGAGGTGTGCCGACCGATGCTGGGGCCATCATCGCAGAGTTTGACATGGCGGATGGCGTTGCGGGTAAGTCCACCGATCCAGACGACGATGCTGTCGACATTTGTCGATTCATCAACGCATTTTGCTGCTGTTGTTGCTGATGCTGCTGCTGCTGCTGAATTTGAAGCTGATGTTGCTGCTGAAGCATCATATTATGCCGTTGAAGCACGAGCTGTGCTTGCACGTTCCCATTCAACGCCATCCTCTGGAAGGCCGCCAATTGAGTCGGGTGTGTGATAATCATCGGATTTCGTTGCTGCTCACTCATCAAACGTTGCTGCTCTTGCGCCATGAGTTGTTGCTGTGCATTTAATTGTGGCTGACCCAGAATCCCAGACATTCCTTGAATACCATTGACGCCAGCCGCGCCATTCATAACCGTCATCATACCATTGGCCATCTGAGGATTTACAAACCCGGGTCCTCCAGGATTCGTGTTTTGAGGCCGTACAGGCATGACTTGTTGGGGCTGCATGCCTTGCACAATTCGGGGGGATGCCTTTGGTGTGGATGGGATAACAGGATTCGGTGTTCCCACCATTTGTTCCGGATTTTGCGGTGTTGAGGCTGAGTTGAGAGCGCCCATATTTAAAGATCCTTGAACTTGGCCGGCTGAGAGTGGTTGCACCTGTTGCTGTTGTTGATGTTGCAGCTGCACTTGTTGCTGTTGTTGATGCTGCAGCTGCACTTGATGCTGAAGACGCAGCAGATGCTGCTGTTGTTGCTGCTGCAGCTGCGCATTTTGTTGCTGTTGCTGTTGCTGTAATTGCGCATTTTGCTGCTGAGAAAGATGCTGTGCCTGCATTTGCAAAAAAGTCGAGTTCTGGACCCCGCCAGCCCCCGCCAAATTATTCGAGGGATTATTTGGCGAAAGCGACAATGAACTTCTCATGGCGCCTCCAGCTTGGTTTCCCATTTCACCATTGGTTGTCGCACCCATGTTGCCTCCCATGCCACCATCGGGGCCACCACCCACTGCCGCCAACTGCAATTGCATTCCAGACGGCCCTTGCCCACCAGAAACACCACCAGACGATTGGTTCTGCGTTTTCAAGATGTCGTCGGCATAGTTGAAAAACTTAACAAGGTTATCTTGAAGAAGACGGACAGTCTCGGGACGCAGGTAAAAGATGTTGCTCGGAAGACCCTCGTACTGCTTTTGCATCATTTCCTTCTGTTTGCATTCAAGCAAGAGGTGGGTTTGTTAGTTCGCAGTCTTTCGAGAAACAGAGCAAAAAAAAGTTCAAACCATTCCGTTCAACTTTCGGACTTTTTCAGCTTCACTTTCACCATTCACAGAGAGAAGAATTCCGGTTAGAAATTCCATTGACCGAAACATTGGGTACATTTGGTTCATCTGATGGCAGGAAGCGGTATTAGCGTCGACCAAGTTCATAAATGAACCCAAAAAAAAAAAACCGAATCTCACCTTGTCTTTCACTTCACTGATGTCCTCTTCAGACATGCCAGATATTTGTGTCAGATGAATAGTTTTGGCCGATCCGTTTGCATCCCCAGACGGAGACGTGTTTCTTGCTTCTGCACAGGCATCCAGCGACCCATCGTTTCCAGACACCTCTCCACCATTACCCGCGGACTCGTTCAACTGTTCGGTTGAGGATTCAGCTGCCGAAGTAGCGTCTGGTTGTTGTTGCTGCTGTTGCGAGTCATTCTCTTGGGAGCCTTGCGATTCCGACGGTGAATCTTCATCTTTTGCACTGACATCCTCCAATTTTAGCTGCTGTTGCTGTTGCTGTTGCTGTTGCTGTTGCTGCTGCTGTTGCTGCTGCAGCTGCTGCTGTTGTTGTAGTAGATGTTGCTGCTGTTGCTGGTGTTGTTGCTGCTGCACAGGCGGCGAGAGCTTTTGGGCACCACCAGTATTAAAAAGAACTGGCGACATCTGTGTATCCGCCGCCATACCCGTCTGTGCATGTGGTGGGGACGATGCAGCCATGGGCAACGGCGTTCCGGCAACACTCGCAGCGGGCATGGGTGTGCCTACCAGAGAACCCGCTCGGCCCATAGCGGCTCCTGCGAAAGGCGACCCCATACTTCCAGCAAGCATTCCATTCTGCTGTTGTTGTTGTTGTTGCTGAATCAAACGAACTTGTTGCAGCTGACTATTCAAGAACATTTGCTCTTGATTCAACTGCATCTGAATCTGCTGAAACTGCTGAGGATTTATCTGGCCCGAAGATGCAAGGCGCTGGAACTGAAATTGTTTCGTGTGGAAAGTTTGGATCGCTGTGGATAAGGCTGCTGGAAGTTGAACTGCAGCACCACCAGCCGCCGCCTGGCTTGGTTGACCTGCCGCCGATGCATTTCCTGGCTGATTCATCATTGGAGGTCGCATTCCTACCATCGCACCAGTGTTTAATTGCTGGCTGAGACTGTTCTGACGATCCCGCATTTCGCCTTGTAACGCAAAAGATCGACCAGCATCATCACCGGTCCCGGAGCTGGCTGCAACATCTTTCGCAGTAGGAGACAAGGATTGAGACAAAGATGCACTTTGCGGCTGTTGTTGCTGATGAGGAGGGTTGGGAGGACTCGGGTTGTCGAACGCACCGCCCATTCCAGCGCTTTGTTGCTGCTGTTGACCACCTCCAGCTGCCTGGTTTTGCATTTGTTGCATATGAAGAAGCTGGCGCTGTTGCAGGTGCTGTTGTTGCATCGCTTTAATGGCCGCTTGTTGGTTCATCAACAAAGCTTGATGAACTTGCGGAGACATATTCCCTGGAACACCAGCTCCACTGTTTGCCGGACTTCCAGTTTGCATGGCCATCACGGATGGATTGCCATTGTTGCGAAGAGCAGGAGTAGCCCCGGTCATTGCCGGAATAGATGAATTCATCGATGGGCCCTCAGAGGCTTGAGGAGTCCCCGTTCCACCAGGCTTGTTGGATGCTGGAATTTGGGGCGCAACCGCAATACTGTTATTATTGTTGCCGGTGTTGGTGCCGGGACCACTCATGTTTATCGATTGTTGTTGCGCGTTTCCATCTTGGCCACTCAGGTTCCCTTGTTGCTGCTGCTGCTGTTGTTGCTGTTGTTGCTGCTGCACTTGTTGTTGCTGCTGGTGCTGTTGCTGCTGTTGTTGTTGCTGCTGCTGCTGCTGCTGCTGTTGTTGAGCTGGAAGGATATCGAGGTAGGCAATATTCAGATTCGAAAACAGTGAGTGACAAAGCGACAAATTGTACATACAGCGGTTGCGGAGAGAGTCCAGCTGCGTTGTGATTCTATTCAAGTAGTCCGCCTGCGAAGTGCGACAGTCATCATGATTAGTTAAAAAATAAAGTTAAAATCGAGTGGCACCCACCTTATTGCTTGTCTCGTTGTAAGCGGATCGTTCAAAATTGAGTGCAATCTGGTAAATTTTGAGGTCTTCGTCTGGATTAGAGGGATTCGCAACGATCTCCTTCAGCTGCGCCATCCTGTCGAGAGAAGAGAAGAGCATTTTGAGTCACGCATTGGGGCGAGAACAAAAGAAAAAGCGAAAAAAAGACGGAATAAAAAGCCAGCAAAAAGAACGAACAAGTTTTGAATGACTGTTTTTCGCTCTGCGTGAGATGCTCTGTCTGCGTTTTGCATTTGTTGTTGCATGGATGGGTTCATTGTGGACATGCCAAGATTCAGCGCCCCGTTAGCGGGATTGATGTGGGCGCCCGGTGTTCCTGGTACGGCCACGCCAGATTGCTGCTGCATTTGAAATTGTTGCATGAGTTGTTGCTGTTGGAGCAGTTGTTGCTGCTGCTGTTGTTGCTGTTGCTGTTGTTGCTGTTGCTGTTGCTGACTGAAGCGGGCCTGCATCAGCTGCTGGTTACTCATATGTTGAATCCCGTTGTTGAGAGCGCCATTACTCATCAGCATGGGATTATTCATTCCTGATGGCACTGAAATAACGGACGTTAGGTGCCGAATGGGATGCGAGCAAGGTACATATGCAACAAGACAAGATAGGATATACGCACATTGTCCGAGCATACTCATGTTAATCGCACCATTGCTCTGCTGCATCGGTGAGTTGAAAGTGTTGTTGAGGGTATTATTAGCCGAGGCCTGTGCCGACCCGTTCGCCATGATGAGGGCCGCCTGTTGCTGCCTCAGCAAGTTCATTTGTCGTAGCTGGTTCATTTGGTTGACTTGCTGCGATAACGCCTGATGGCCTGCGACAGGATCCTGGAAGTGCCCCAGACCGCCTCCATTTGGCCCGGCGTTCAACACTCCACCAGCGCCACCGCCTTGGTTGAAGCCATTGAGTCCGTTCATGTTGACGCCCATGTTCATGCCCATTCCCATGTTCATGCCCATCCCAATGCCCATGCCCATGTTCATATTCTGACCCTGATCCTCACCCATTTCGATGTTTATCTGCAGGAGGGGACAGAGGAGGGAGACGTAGATTAGCACACAAGCGCCGCTCAGGGCCGAGCGTTAAATAAATAACCCACTGAAGTTGCTGAGTTTGAGATGTTCCCGCACGCGGTTTCGTCTTCTTTCTCTCTCTTTCTCTCAGGCGTCTCAGAGGCTTTCGATTCCCCGCAGCCGCTTCCTTCTTCTGTATATGTACGCTCTCTGCTTTTCTGCGTCTGGGGTTCCACGCTCAGACAAGGAGAGGGGTCTGTTCGTTGGTTGCGGTCGAGTCGAGTTGGGGGACCACTTTGCACGAACGAAATTTTCTGTTCCAAAAACACCAACCAAATCTTCCATCCATTATCACCAAACTCCACCTCCGCTTCCAGCCAGCGTTCGCAACCAAGCAAGCAAGCAACAACATGTGGTATACAAAGCGTATCTCAAACGTCTTAATGACAAAACTGACCCAAGCGTTATAAAGACTCTTCGTAGGCTGGCACTAATATTACTTTACCGCGTCCTTGAGATCACAGCACCACCGCCTACAATCCGCGGTGTAGGAAAACTGCCATTTAACACCCGCCGTGAGTATTTGCAGTGGCATACGGAACCGGAATCATCGTCTGGAACGGGAAATCACCCGCTTTAAACAAGCGTGCCGACTATATTGGCTGCTGACATCCGTCCAGATTCATCTGATTATGATGGCAAGTTGCAAGGTCGTGATACTGTGCCAGAAAAAGAATATGCTTTTCAGAACCCGTTCGCAGTTCATAATCAAAACAAAGGCGAGGATGCTTTGACCAACTGCTTTTATCTCGCCTGCAGTCAAAAAACATCCAGTGTGCAACGCATAACTCCAACTCTTGCAACTGCTTCCGACCTCAATACCATTAAAACCAAGTTCGCCTCAGCTAACACCTGATCTTGCGTGCTCTTGCATAGGTTGACTTCCTGTGAAACGTTGCTACGCCAGTTCCTAAATTTTGCTGGGTCAGTTTATTTCACACCACAAGCTGGTATCTCCATATATCTTCAATCATCCAGTTCAAAATACGCAGCAGGCTCTCACAGACAAAGGGAATCAGAAAAAATAAACGACCAAAATGGGCAAGCTGTTGCCAAGAGTTTGCAATAGGAAACACGAAAGGAACGCATGAGGTTAATGAAGTAGCAGAGAAAAAAAAAAGGATGGAGTGGGCCAACACTTCAAAAAACTACATTCCCAAACAACTCAGTCACCAGAACCACATTCTCGACATCACATCCCTCTAACCGTAACTGAATTGAATGATTTCGCACCACCCCTCTCGCCAGATCATCATCTCGCAACTGGCATAGCCCTGCATACAGAACAGAGACGAAATCGGTAGTCCAAATAGAAAGTCCACATCGCAAAAGTTGCACGTTCCGCCAAAACTCCACGCACGGCCATAGATCCATCATATACCCTTGACACGAGAATTCGAGCTCAACCAGGGCGGGCGATTGTGAGACAAACAGTGTCATGAACTTTGTGACGCTGTCGTCTGTTTCGTAATCAACATTCGTAATCGCCAAACGCCGCAACGCATGCATCGGAGTTACTGCAACGGTTGAGGCTGGATCGTTTGCCCACAGCATGAGCTCAAAGGGTCCATCGAGATGGAGAATTTGAAGGTTCGGTACGAGGGCACCAATATCGGGTATATGCTGGACAACAATATTGTCAAGACGCAGATGAGTGAGAGAGATGGACCAGATGCTGAGTAAGGGTTGCAGAACCGTCGCGCGGCGGAATTTCCTGCGGGTAATCCGGAGGGAGGATATGTTGGGCGCCTGGCGCATGACAGAGAGGAATTGAGTGCGTTCGAAAGAGAGACCCACGTGCTGGAACGCGACACTGCGGAGATGGGGAGTCACGATACGGGCTGTGTTGTTTTGTTGAGTTCCAAATGTGATTAGGGTTTGTCAGCATGGACCCATCCAAGTAGGTTGTTACCCAGATACTGCATAATCCCCTTGTCGCTAGAATCAATACCATGGCCCTCCAGGGTCATGTCCTGGATATTGCGCTGTCCGTGTGAGGCGAGAAGTCTGCATGAGTTGATTGCTGACACCTTCTGGCTAGAAGACGGGGCGGAGAGATGCATGGTCGCTACGCAGCCGTGCGGGATGTAACGCAGAAGGACGGCATCTCTCGGAAGCGAGAGCGAATTCCAAAGGGTCTACAAGGAAAAGCACAACAGAAAAAACAGGGGCAGTGAGTCAATGAGACACAGTTTGAGGAAAAAGGATACAGCAAGTCCATACTCACGCCCATTGTATACAGCTCGTTCCACTGCACACAGACCCCACGCGCACACATGACCGTGCCATCGAAGCCCACGTATTTGAATATAAGCTGGACAAGATGCGTGGGCAGAAAGCCAACAAATGTTCTGTTTGCATGGATGAGGGTTGTCTCCTCGACGCCCTCCATACTCTCCATGCCATCCATGCTCTCCATGCTGTACATGCTGCCTGTGCGCATGGGGGCATATCGAGTGTTGGAGGGCCCAATCGATAACGTCGCTTCTGACGGTGATGTTGATGCGGTCGGCGACAAGGCCTGCAAGAGACTTGATCGGCGGGGAGGGAACATATTTGGCTGATTTCAGCGAAACAACAAATTTCTCCTATTTTATCTTTTTGTCTTCACTCCGACTTGAACGTGGGGAAAATTTGTACAGTGGTTTTTTTATTAGATGAGAGAATCCATAAATAAATGTTGTTGTGTGCAGTGGCAGTGCGCTCAGTTGCCGGCCGCGTTTTCGATCTGGCAATGCGAATAAGCCGCGTTTTGAAGAAAAAGAAGACACACACACACCTGCATCAACAGATCATCGCAAATCTTGGTCAGCTCTGCATTTTCGGCAGCTTTGCTTTCGACATTCTTTTCCAAACTCGCCACATGCAATTCGGACCGTGATATCTTGACGCGAAGAGACGCAATTTCCTTCTCCAGCCCACCTCTGACACGAGCAATCTCGATATTGGCTCTGAAAAAGGGGTACAATCAGATGATTGCAGAAAGTGAGGGGAAAATCAAAAACCTAACTCTTGAAGCTTCTCCTCAGCATGCGCCTTCAACACTTGGTACCGATCTTCCATCAAACTGACACACTCGTTGCTCTCTTGTTGCATTTTTAGCAGCGCCTTTTTGGATGTGTCGCGCTCGATTTCAGCGTCCAAGCGGAGTTGCCGCATGCGGGCCTTTGCGTCTTCGACGGCTTTGGCACTTGCGTCACGTTCAGCGTTTGATTGTTCAAGAGCAAAGCACAACTGCGCCGTTTCTTGGCGGCTACGTAAATCGTCCGCTTCCTTTTTGGCTTTTCAAAAAAAAAAAAAAATTGTAAATCTGCATTTTACCGAGAAACGACAAGACGTCAACAGAGCATACCAATCATTTCTTTCATGAAGGTTTCCCACTCTTTTAACGTTTTTTGAATCTTGCGTGTCCCTTCAAGCGCTTGGTTGCGTTGCCGCTCGAGATCTTGAATCTCCAACTGCGCCATTTCAAACTCCCTCTCAAACTATTCCATATCGCACAGAAAAACTGAGCATGCTTGCTTTCGAGGAAGTAAAAAATTGCAAATAGAACCTTCAAAGTGATTTCCATTCGAATCGCTGAAATATCGCGTTCCGAGTACTTTGGCTGACTGCTCGGCGTGCTAAAAACAGAATGCAGTTCATACATGCTCGTCGTGGGTGGTGGGAGAATATTCTGCGGTCGTTGTTGCTGCAGCAATAGCGGCGGCTGAGATTGCATAGTTTCATCGAGACCTCCAAAATCCCTAGAATTTGTTTCGTTAAACACACCACTGACAGCACGAGGAGTTGCTCCAACGCTTCCAGTGCCCCGACCGCTATGATAGCGTCCAGCGGTTGCGAGAGTGGGTGTTGAAGCGCGTGTATGTAGCGAGTTCACTGGGCTATTAAATCGAGTCAGTAGCTCCTTTTGCTGGTGCGGTGAGATGATGGGCGCGTATTTCGCAGGATATTGCTGAAGTGGGGGTTGTTGTTGCATCAAATGCCCAATTCTTCCAGAGTTTAACGTGGACGCGGTAGATGCTGTCCCACTGAAGCCGTGGAGAAGCGGAGCCTCGTTTGACAAAACAGTTCCTTCGCTTGCACGGCGGACCGACAACGGATTGGTTCGGCCAGACGGCAAGTAAAAGCCATTTGGCAAACCAAGAGTAGCTGAATTAGATCGGTTCGGAATCGGACTGCTTTTACTTGATGGTCTACTGGGAGGAGACAGCAACTTTTCTTCACGGCCGGCGGAGTATTTGTTAGCATTTTCTCCAGTGCTGTAGGTTTCTTGCACACTTTCTTGTCTCGCGTTTTCCGCATCCAACACATTTGCGATTTTGGTTTCAACAGAAGAGATAACAGAGCTTCTTTCGTGCGGATTTAAGGAGATGTCGCTTGCAAGCAAATCAGTGCTCACGTCGGCCATCCCAACAAACGCGTCGGCCGCGAGGGTGTCAAGAGTGGCAGTGCTTGGACTTTTACTCATTTGCATGAATGTTTGAAGCTGGGCGTCCGAAACCTCGTGATGAATCAATGGAGTGCCCGTGTTGAGTACGATGGAAGGGCTTAGACTTTGGCGTTCAAGCAGAGGCGAGGAAGCCGCAGAAGTTTGCGTTGGTCTGGATGGCGAGGAAGGAAAAGATTCACGATCTGAGGTGTGGTGGTGTTTTTCAGCGCTCAGAGCAACGTCTGGAAGTAACCGAGAAGAGCTGAATGTGGATGAGGGTGATTCTGCTCGGATGGAAGCTGGGACTCCGAGAGAGTCTGCAACAGTGTTATTGATCGTTGAAGCGATACTTTGTGTATCCATTGATGCAGTGGGGCTTGATCTTGGTGAAAAGAACTGCTCACGCAGCAGGGAAGCGGGACTGGCGGAGGCGGTGATGAGGGAAGAATGGACGACGGCATCGTGTTTGTCGCTCGTTGCTGGGACCGAAAAAAAGTTATCGCTCTGATCTAATGGATACGACTGGGACACGGGCAGCCGGGAAGCGCTGCTTGCACGAGAGTGAGTATGTGAATGAGAGTGCGTGGGAGTGCGTGGGCTGTGCCGCTCATCTGGCAAAGATAAAGACGCAGCAGCTGCATTCGTCGTTTTCAATTGACCTGTTGTTGTGGGTGCCGCTTGCTTCGTGGGAGTGTGGATGCCACCAATGCTGGCGCTCGTGGGTGTGGTCCGCGCCTGGAGGATACAAGAAGCAGTATGAGGACTCAAACCATCTTCTTGCCCTTGTGCGCTCATTTACCTCGCTGTTGGCCCTAGCAGACGCTTGCGTTGTGGCGGTGACCGTCCAAGGGAAGACCCTGTTCCAAAAGGGACTCTCTGGTGCTGTCTTTGACCCACTCGATGCCGTGTCTAACCGTGCCGCGGCTCTGCTCCCGTTCTTGGTGCGTGCTTTGACGGGGGTGTGCATGGGTAATTCTGGTTCACGATGAAAAATCATGTTTTTGCAGCGCACAACCAGCACTCGGTCCGGCTGACTCCCGCCAGTGCCGGCGAGTGTGGAGAATACGCCGTGCCGGTGCCGGAGGCGTTGCCGCCGCTGTCGGAGCCTTACATTCAAAACAGACCCGCTTCCGAGTCCGGCGCCGCAAACAAATGTTATGCTTGTGTCCGTTGTTCGTTTGCAGATGACGTCGTAAACAATTTGAAATCGGGTGCAACAAATATTGCTGATTCTTGGTAAAGAAACCATCAACTCCCTTCGCCAACACTCAGCGCTCGGACATGCCTGGCACACATCTGCTGCGCTCCTACTTTGCAGCGCTGTCCACACCATGCTGCATCGTAACCGTGTCCTTGTCGGACAGCACCACTTCCGTCTGGGGAAACTCGGCCCTCCTTGACAACAACACACTGCGACATCTGTTTCAGCTGCCTCTTTCAGTCCCTCGAATACCCTCAGCAACACGGTTGGATTGCTCGTTCTCCGAGTCAGTTCCGTCGTCCCCTCATTCAGAACGAGGCGTGTGCTCTCATTCAGCTGCGGACGCAGATGCTCTGGCACAGGGCGAGTTCGTATCTCAATGGCTGCAAAGTCTTGCCCACAGTAGACACACAGTAGACACCGACTCTTCATCTGCCCTTCAACTCCCACTTTCTCTTGGTCGCGTGGCAGATATATCAGCCGTTGCGATCGAGCGAACAAACAATTCCATTGCTTTTGCTGTCCAAATATCAGTGACAAAGGTGGCTACCATCGACCGCATCGGAGTTTACCTCATCGGAGTTAACCTCATTCTGACTAACCATTTCAATTTTAGCCGTATCCCACTCACGACATTCCGTTCCATAATGCTGGTTTAATGGGTGGGATCTTGGGACAAGTCGATTGGGCCCACGAAGCACCCGAGCTCGGGGATATTCGCGATTGGCCAACCAGTCTCAAAACGGCAGTTTCGGTCACGCTTTGCTCCAAAATTCAAGCGATGCTGTTGTGGGGGCCTCAGTTTCGAATAATGGCGTACAATGACACTGCAATTTCCACGTTTGGCGACAAGGTGTGTTGTTGCTCTTGATCGAAACACTCACTCACAAGCCATCAATTTATTTTGGAAACAAGCATCCATTCATGATCGGCAAGCCGTACAAACAAGTGTTCCCCGACGTTTGGCCTTTCATCGAACCCCGAATGCACACAATCGTTCAAACAGGCACGCCCATGTATCATGAAGACAGGGCCTACACATTCTCCCGAAGCGGTTTTCATGAGCTGACATATTACACCGTACGTTCCTCATCAAAAGTGTTCACAACTCACGCAATATGATCTAAACTGCTTCAAAAACAAAAACAAAAAACTGTAAATCAGGCTTCGCAAAATCCCGTCCTTGGTGACTCGGGTCGCTTTGAAGGCGTCATAACTTTCAGCTTCGAAACAACCGGCAAAGTCCTTGGACACAGTCGCGTGACCTACCTTCGCGACCTCGGCATCTCGCTTATAGCCAGTCCCGATCTGACCACATTTTGGATCCAGCTGGTCGAATTTCTCGAGTCCCATACAAATGAACTTGCATTTGCGGTCGTGTATCGAGTGTCACCGGAAACGGGTGTGCTCATTCGTATGGACACGGAATCCTTATCGAATCAGATGCTGCCGAAAGAGGTCGATCCGCTGCAGAAACTGGACGATGGCGAAGATGATGATGGTCTGACGCGTGTTGTTTGCGAAGCATGGAACTCACGGCAGATGATGCAGCTGGTGCCGCCAGAGTCGCATATCTTGCATCGAAATGGAACTGTGTTGGTTATGCCAGTTGTTGCATCGAATGGTGATGCGCCCGCGCTTATTGTTGCTGGAACGAGGACAACTTTGCCGTTTGACGAAAAATATTTCGACTTTGTGAATATGATAAGGTATGATTGTGTTGGCATGTTTTAAGAGCCTTTTCGTGAACTTTATGAAACCGACACTCAATCACGTAGACACGAGGTTTCAATGGCGTATGTCAATGTTCAATCATTGGAAACAGCAAAAGCGCGAACGGATGCGCTCGTTGAGCTTGATAAAGTAAAAACGTCGTTTTTCATGTCCATGAGGTGAGCTCAAAAATGTGCTTCTTTTTCCAAATAACCCCGAATGCCGCTTATGTGTTCCTTGCGCCATTCTCTATCCAGTCACGAGCTGCGAACGCCGCTTGGCCTTATAATTGGACCCGTAGAAGACTGTCTGAAAGACACGGACTCGAAACTCACAGACAACCAATCCATGCAGCTCGAGTTAGTCCGAAAAAACTCTGTGCGTTTGTTGAAACTCGTCAACTCGCTCCTCGACGTGGGGCGGCTCAACTCCGGGTGCATGAAAGCGGTGTTTCGCTTGTTTGACATTTCGGAAAAAACAGGGCAGTACTTGTGCATGTTTCAGAGTATCATCGAGAAGGGCGGTTTGAAATATCAGATGAAAATTGAAGCAATAGACGCGCGGCTGTGTTACTTGGATGAGGAAATGTGGCAAAAAATTGTGTTCAACTTGTTGGGTAAGTGGCATCTTTCCTATTTCCTCTTCTTTCTCTCATGAGGCTCATTTCTTTTCTTCTTGTACCAAGGCAATGCGCTGAAATTCACGTTGAGTGGACACATCAAAGCAACGTTGAAGCTTTCGGATGACGGAAAATTCGTTCATTTCATTGTCGAAGACACAGGTGTTGGAATCCCGCACGACCAAATCTCACGGGTCTTTGACCAATTTCATCGTGTGGAATTTGTCGGTGGACGCAGTTTTGAAGGAAGCGGGATCGGCCTGAATTTAGTCAATGACCTAGTCAAACTGCACGGCGGCAGCATTGGTATTTCAAGCGTTGTTGGCCAGGGCACGACAATGACTGTGCGAATCCCAACTGGGCATCAACATCTACCGCGCGACCAGGTTGTAGACTCGTGGGAAGATCCCGACGAACAAACCGCCAAGTACATGACTTCATACCTTGAAGAAGCATACTGCTTCGTGTCGGATGACTCGGCACGTGATGGTATCAATTCCCCTCCAACACTCCCTATGAAACCATTAAATGAGTTCAAAACCATCGAAGCGCCAGTTTCTGGATCTTTGGTGCCTTTACGGCCGCCGTCGGCCACATCATCTGCTGCTGCCTCCTCGATTCTGATTTTCCTTGTGGACGACAATCAGGATATGCGGCGATATTTGGGACATGTGCTTTCGAGGCATTATAGCGTAGAGGTTTTTGAAAACGGTAGAGCGGCGTTAAATGCAATGCATAGGATTATTCCTGCGCTGGTTGTGGCGGATGTGTTGTGAGTTTGTTTTGTTTTGTTTTGTTTTGTTTTTTTTTTTTTTTTTTTTCGTTTTTGCCGCCGGGTTTTTTTTTTTTTTTTTTTTTTTTTTTTTTTTTTTTTTCACGTTTCACGGCTTCGCATATTCTAAAAACTGTTTCACAGAATGCCTGTCATGGATGGGTTGCAAATGGTGAAGGAGATGCGGGGACTGTCTCAGTTAACGCGTGTTCCTGTGATTTTAATGAGCGGCTCTGCCACGGGCGAAGCGCAGAAACTTTCAGGGTTTGAAAACGGGGCGGACGAGTTTTTGGTAAATTATCCGCTGAGTTGCCTCGTCTTGAACAAGCTTTCTTTTTTTAATTTCTTCAATTTTGAATTTGCAGGAGAAACCGGTGAACAGCAAAGAACTCATTATCAAGATCAAGATGCTCCTGGATCACTCAACGATTAGATCGAACTTAGAAGAAGATGTTCGTGCACAGAAGCAGATATCGGCTCAAACTATGAAAAGGTTAAAACTTTTTTTTGCTGGCGTGAGAGATGTCATGGTTTTTGATGCCATTTCCTCCCTTTTTTTCAAAAGATATGAACAAATTTCGCGCGTGTCCCCTGTGGGGCTCTTTACATGCAATGCGGAGGTAGGACGAATTTCTGATGTTTTTGCTTGTGCAGAATCCTCAACAACTCGTGTCGTGACCAGGGTTATGTAATTTTTGCGAACGATAAATTTGCGCAAATTTTCGGATTTGACAGCATCGATTCAATGTCTCCCGAACTGTCGTCAAGCGCTGGATCGCAAGGAATGTTTTGGGACTGGTAATATTGCGGTTTAGACTCCTTGTTTGTGAAGGTAGCTTCAACAGGTTTTGTTTTCCGCAGGATCCACCCAGATGAACGAAGTCAAGTGCTTTCCGTTTTCAGAAAGTGTCTGGAAGGTGACAAGTCCGTGGAAAATGTGGAATTCCAAGTCCGACCGCCTCTCCTTCGCAAGTCGCTGTGGGTGCAAATGAATGGTAAAACTGCCAGATTTGGCAGGTCTCGTTTTTGACAATTGCTGATTGTGTTGGGTATATATTTTTTTTCTCTCGAAAGCAATCTCGGATTGCGAGCCAAATGGGGACGTTGTCGTACTGGGCAGTATCACAGACATCACCGTTCGCAAGTACCTTGAAACCGAACGAATTCACGCGCTAGAGGCGGAACAGGCAGCGCAAAAGCAGCGTGCAGATGAAGCTATTCAGTCGAAAAAAGAATCAGACAAGTTTATTGACATGGTATGTGTTAATTTCCTTCACCAAAGCATGAATCCACTGAGGCTTTATTCAACGACCAAAAAAAAAAAAAAAGGTCTGCCATGAGCTTCGGAATCCGTTGAACGGAATCGCAAACAGCAATTCGCTCATGAAAGACGTCATTGAGGAGCTGTCGCAACTGAACGAAAACTTCCATCACATGACGCAAGAATCCATCGCAAGTTTAGTGCTCAAGTGTCACGAATGCATCGAAGCAATAGAGCTGTGTTCGAGGCACCAGCAGACCATTGCCGATGACGTGCTTAACCTGTCAAAATTGAAGTGAGCCGGGCTACCACCGTTCCTTCCCTGAAAACATCATCTTAAAAAAAAACTCTTACAGCATGAATCTCATCACAATCTCGACTACTACCCCATTCAACCCGAAAGAACTCGTAAAAAAAATTCTCAGCACATTTCGCGCAGAAATGAAATCCAAACAAATCAAACTCGCCATCGACATTAATGACACGTATCAAGCACGGTTCGGGGCTGCCGAGTTCCGCGGCGACCCTGCCCGGTTAAGCCAGATTCTCATCAACTTGGTAGCGAACGCTGCCAAATTCACCCAAAAAAGCGACAAGCGGGAAATTCGAGTCGTTTTGAGGGCACAAGAAATTCCTGATGAAGAACCAGACTTTTTGGCACGAGGTCCCGCGTCCGTCTTTATGTCTGACGATGAGAATAACGAGTTTGGTGAAGTTGAGAAGGTGCGTCTGGAAGGGATGGCCGTGTTGCGGATTTCAGTGACGGATTCTGGGATTGGAATGACGGAGAATGAGTTGGCGCTTTTGTTTAATCAGTTTCAACAAGCTTCAAACAAAACGTATGCTGAGTATGGAGGATCAGGGCTGGGACTTTTCATTTCTAAGCGACTGGCTGACATGATGGTGAGCAAGATACCTGACTTTACTTGAGCTTATCTTCTGACTGTCAGCTGCTCCCTCTCTGTTGTTTCAACACCCAGGGTGGCGAAATTTCCGTCGAGAGCCAAAAGGGCGTCGGAAGCACGTTTTCCATCTCGATTCCGTTGTCGTACTTTAAAGCGGGACTGACAGAGATGCATCGAGGGCGCCACCCGTCAGATCACATTGAATTTACGCCTTCACCTATGACCATTCGCAGTACCGCGCATACCGCGAAAATGATTGAGGCGTGCACAAAGCGGAAAATTCTTGTTGTTGGTTTGTGCAAAAAATTTTCCCTTCTGTTTTTTTCGTTGCGCTTTTTTTTCTTCTGACTAGTCTGTTATTTAGATGATAACGACATTAATCGAATGGTGCTTCAAAAACACCTGGCGAAATTGGGTCATGAATCGATTTTGGCGGTTAATGGCAAAGAGGCGTATGAAATTTACATTTCGCAACTCGCGAGTATACCCCTGATTCTGATGGTAACAATTTTCCTGTGACTCTTGGAAATAGTGAATTAACTGGGATTGATAAAAATTGTTAGGATTTGGAAATGCCAGTCATGAATGGTCGCGAGGCAGCAGTGAAAATTCGGCAGTTTGAGAGCGCAAACAAAAGCCCGTCTCCAATAGGAATCATTGCAGTTACAGGAAATGCTCGGCCTGAGCAGGTCAGCGAAGCCTTGGAAAGTGGAATGACGAATGTGTTGTTGAAGCCGTTTACTCGGGATCAGTTGAGTTGAATGCAAAGCAAAACAGCATGGGCACTAATGCATACGCATATAAACATCACAAATCAGGCTGTCTGAAATCATAAAACCGTTCACTGAGGGCTCAATTGCCTCAATTTTGCATCCACGCGTCCAATCCCCAACACCGTAGTGTGGTTGTTTTTTTTTAAATTGTTTTTAGCCCCATTTTTTTTTTTTTTTCAAAAGCGTGAAATGAAACGCTTTTGGATTTGTACATACCTTCTAATGAAACGCGTTGTTTGAATCTATCAATACATAACATGCCAAGACTTGACTGCCCAACGCGTGACGCATTCTGTGTAACCAAAGCAATCAAAACAAAACAAAAAATGGAATTGTCAGAATTCGTCGACACCCATTTTTACTTCCGAAAAAGCAACACACACACCAACAAACCAAACCCCGTGTCCTTGCGCAAAGAAAGATGAGAATTGTGCTCTGGCTGCAACTGCTTGCCCTCGTCGCCGCACAGCTCGTTCCTAGGGCGCAGAAGGCTACCACAACGAAACACAACGCGGTTTCAAAGTTGCATTCGAAAACAACAGTTTCGGCGAAAGCGGCGCAAGTAAAAGTCTCTACCGCTCCAAAAATCACAAAAGCAGTAGCGCAGAAACCCATCAAATCCGTAAAACCTCTGAAACCAGTGAAACCAGTGAAACCAGCGAAGCCAGTGAAGCCAGTAAAGCCTGCTAAACCAGTCATAGCGCCAAAAACAACAAAAAAGACAACCACGAAAGGACATGCGCCAAAGTCATCGAAAACAACTGCCGCCGTCATGACTACCGAAATACCGTCGAACGATACAAGCTCTTCTTTCTCTGGAAATGTCACCGAATCAGCGATTACTCAAAAAGGGGCGTTAAAATCAACAGCAACAAAGACCAAAACGAAAACATCCAGAACACGAAAATCAACTATTATTGACACTGCATTTCAGAACAATGCTGACATGGATGATGCCGATTCTTCAGCCTCGACGACCACAACTGCAACTGATTCCACCTCAACCACAACCACAACAGCAACTACAACAACAACAGGAACGGTAAGACTGACACCGTGATCATATGTCGAACTTAAGTGCCATCATAAACTTAAAAAACACAGACAACATCTTCAACGCCATCCCCGACCACACCTCCTTGCACAAGCTACTCCATCCGCCGCGAATGGCGAGACCTCTCCACAACACAGAAGCAAACCTACCTTGATGCTCTGGCTGTACTGCGTAAAAAGGATTCCCTGTACAACCAACCAAGTCGGTACCATGACTTTGGGTACATTCACGCGCGTTACGTGGAGCTAGCGCATGGACTTCCCATTTTCTTGCCGTGGCATCGCGAGTTTTTGAGACAGTTTGAGGAAGAAATGCAACTCATCAACCCCAGTATTTCTGTTCCGTATTGGGATTGGGGTTTCAACGCGGATAAACCGCTTTCGAATACTGACATGTTCAGGTGATTTATTATTTTTATTTTAAAGGAGTCTGAATTTTAAAACATTTGGTGCGACAGCTCGGGTCCGCAATCATTTGGTACACGAGGTTATGCTAACCCTCCCTGTGTCGTGGATGGGTTTTGCGGAAACTGGACGGACCGCGACAATCAATGCCTGACGCGTGCATACAACCCGACAGGATTATCCTGTAAGAAGAGACCTTAATCCCACACAAGTACTTGGACTGAAATTTCTGTCTCCACTCTCGCAGTCACGGACGACGTGGATTTGGCACCGGCTGTTTTTGCGGCGCCTGACTTCGACAGCGTTTCAGCAACGATCGAGTCAGCGCACAACCAGGTACACGACTACATTGGAGGTTCAAACTACCCGAATCGCTCGGGAGACATGTTCCCAGTCGGTAATTATTATCAAAACGCAGAAATAAGTCGACTAGTACTCAAAACACGAAATGTTCAGATCGAAGCACAAACGATCCCATCTTCTTTCTGCATCATGCAAACGTCGACCGACTGTGGTGGTCTTGGCAGCAAAACAAACCTGTCGAGGGAAAGAAGTACAGCACCCATGCCAGCATCAACGACGTGCTACCTGGACTGACTTACAAGAATCAAAAGGTCGATGTAAAATCTACGCTGGAAAGCAATCGAGGGGCCCAGTGGTGTATTGTATACGCTCCTCACAGCAAGGGCCTGCCCTTGACCAGGTCGTCCTTGAATGTTGGACTCAGCGCCTTCAACTCGTTCAGCCAAGTAAAAGGAACTGGGAGCGGGAAGCAGCTTGTGAAGCGCACCCAAAAGCCAGTGAGTCTGAATTGGATCAAGACCAACGCGCAGCGTCTGAACAAGAACAGCAAAAAAATGGAGGCCCAAATTCGAACGAATGAAAAGTACATGGCCACGATCACCAGTCAGTTCGAAAAGGAAATGAACGCGTTCTTCAAGTACAACCCGCAGAGCAACTTTGCAGAGGCGTTTCAGTACACCATCGATAACTGGGACTGGACACCCATCAAGAAGGCTGCAGTGAAGGCGTAGGATACTGTTTGCTACGTCAGAGGGAACCTTGGTTGAAGCTGGAGGAACCTCGCTGAGGGCGATAGGAAATCTGTGGAGGTTGTTTTCGTTGGTGTTTATCGTGAAGAATACAAAACAAACGCGTTGTTGCTTGTGCCATGTGCGTATTTTACGCAACACGTGACGCCATTGACAAATTGCGGACTGATAAAATCCAACGAAATAAATCCAGAGCAAACAAATGGAGGCTGTGGCGCCATATCAGCGTGTGAGTATGAGACATGGGAGAGAGGGGCTGTGCGGGGCAGAGCGTGGGAGTGGCTCGGGACACGGAATGCGACTGGCGCTGGCTGCATCCGTCTGGTTCTGATCCCGTCACTCTATTCGAAATACCAGGGCACGAAGGCGTGGTTCGCCGATGAAGTCGAAGGCTGGACCGTGGCTTCTGTCGTCGAAACCAGTGTGGATGCCGAGTCAGTGCGTATTGTGTTCGAGACGGCGACCAAGAAGGTGATCCTCGATTTTTAAACAAACGTGCGCTCCACTCTCTCCACTCACAATGTCCCTCACTTCGCCCTCACCACCCAGCGAATTACATTCGACAGCTCTGTTGCTGCTCTAGTCGCCTCAGGCTTCTCGAATCTGCCCCCACTCAAGAACCCTCCCATGCTTGAAGGAATCGACGACTTGTCCAATCTCTCGTATCTACATGAGTAAGCAGCATAACTTTGTTAGCGTTCACAAGTTTTCTGTTGTACTGACGAATGGCGCAGGCCGGAAGTCTTGCACAACATCAAACTTCGATACTTGCAAGAGCAGATTTACACCTATTCAGGAATCGTCCTCATTGCGATGAATCCATTCCAACGGCTGGCTCTGTACTCTTCCGATATTATGCGGTTGGAATGACTTGCCGTGCCCTCAAATTTCTGTCGCTTATCATGCGTCTTTTTTTAGTGAATACTCTGGGAAACGCCGTGGAGAACTTGAGCCGCATCTGGTAAGACCATATTTCGAACATGTTTGCTTTTTATAATCAGCTGCTGAATCCCCGTCGACTTCTCACAGTTTGCTGTTGCTGAAGAAGCATATCGTACCATGATTCGAGAAAAACAAAACCAAAGTATCATTGTGAGCGGTGAATCGGGAGCAGGAAAAACTCAGAGTGCGAAATACATCATGAGATATTTTGCTACTGTGGATAACTTGGACACCTCCCGCGGTGAATCTCTCAACTCCAGTGGCATCAGTGAAATTGAGGAAGCCGTGTTAAGCACGAACCCAATCATGGAGGTAATTTTTACTCCGTTTCTTATTCTCGAAATCCAAATATTTATTGCCTTTGCTTTGCCAGTCTTTTGGAAACTCAAAAACCACCAGAAACGATAACAGTTCGCGGTTCGGAAAGTACATCGAAATTCTCTTCTCAAAACCATCCGGCCCAGCCAAAACAGTCTCCATTGTCGGGGCTAAAATTCGAACATACCTCCTGGAACGCTCAAGATTGATTTTTCAGCCAGCAACTGGTGACCCTCTTTTTTTTTTTTTTTTGCGCCACCCATGTGTGTCTTGTGTCTCATGTTTCAACCACATGACCAATCTTAGAACGCAACTATCACATCTTCTACCAATTGTGTGCGGCTGTTCCAGCTGCTGAACGGAAAGAGTTGGGGCTTGGAAAGTGGAACGAATTTCATTATCTGAACCAGGGAGGAAGTGGTGTCATTCATGGCTTCGATGACGCGGCAGAATTCGCTGTTACCCAGCAAGCTCTCTCCACCATTGGAATCTCTGTTTCGTCTCAATGGTTCGATTTTGCGAGTTTCTCTTTGCCAAATTGCGTCGCTGAACTGCTTTTTCGATTCTCAGGAACATTTTCAAAGTTTGTGCGGCGTTGCTGCACATTGGAAACATCCAGATCACAAACTCTCGAAGTGACGAAGCTCAAATTTCTGAAGACGATCCCGCGCTTATTCAAGCGACTCGTCTGCTGCAAGTCGACCAGGGCAACTTCAAGAAGTGGATCATCAAAAAACAAATCTCCACTCGGAGCGAAAAAATCTTAAGCAATGTCAACAGCGCTCAAGCTCTTATTGGAAGGGACAGTGTTGCCAAATTTATCTACACGATGCTGTTTGACTGGATCGTCAAGGTCATCAATAAGAATCTGTGGCGAGAGGATTTGGCGACCGGTGGCGATTTGAGTTTCATTGGAGTTCTCGATATCTATGGATTCGAACACTTCAAAAAGAACTCGTTTGAGCAGTTCTGCATTGTGAGGATATCTCTTTCGTTTCTTGTTTCTTATGTATGGACTCATCTTGAATTCGAAATCCTCTCAGAACTACGCAAACGAAAAGCTCCAACAAGAGTTCAACCAGCACGTTTTCAAGCTCGAACAAGAAGAATACGTGGCCGAAAAGATCAACTGGTCATTCATTGATTTCAACGACAATCAGCCATGTATTGACTTGATCGAAGGAAAACTCGGCATCTTGGATCTTTTGGACGAAGAAAGTCGACTACCCTCAGGCAGTGACGGAAGTTTGATCAACAAGTTGTACCAGCGCTTTGATGGATCTGTCAAGAATAAATTCTTCGTCAAGCCGCGGTTTGGGCAAACGGCTTTCACTGTGAAGCATTATGCAGTGGACGTTACCTACGATATCGAAGCGTTCATTGACAAGAATAAGGACACAGTGACGGATGAGCAATTGTCGCTCTTGAACTCATCTTCCTTCAGCTTTTTGAAAGAAGTGCTTGTTATTGACGACGCTGCGGCTGCACCCCAAGAGGTACAAGCTTCTTTCTCTGCCGCATCAATTCGAAACTAACTTTAGAAATGCGACACTTGGATACCAAGGCCGAAAGCAGTTCTAAACGCTTCTCCATGCTCCAAACTCGAAAACCAACTCTCGGATCCATTTTCAAAACAAGTCTCGTGAATTTGATGACAACCTTGCGCACAACCCAAGTGCACTACATTCGCTGCATCAAACCGAATCACAGCAAACAGGCATTCGGATTCGAACCACAATTAGTGCTCAGCCAACTGCGGGCATGCGGAGTCCTCGAAACGATTCGAATTAGTTGCGCAGGATACCCTTCCCGTTGGACTTTTCAAGAATTCAGTGACCGATATTATATTCTTGTGCCGAGTTCGCAGTGGACGAGTGATCCCAAAGTGTTGACTGGAAGGATTGCGGAAGGCGCGATTCGTGAACCGGGGTTATATCAAGTCGGGTTAACAAAGATTTTCTTCCGTGCGGGACAGTTGGCATTCTTGGAAAAGCGCAGAAGTGAGAAGCTGAGATACTGCGTTGTTTTGATTCAAAAGAATATTCGAATGTTTGTGAATCGGAGGGCGTACTTGAGAAGGAAGGAAGCAGCGATTGCAATCCAGTCAGGTGTGTACAATTCCCTTGATGTGAGACGTTATCATGTGTTAAACACAATATGCACCCAGCTTTCCGTGGATACAGTGCACGCACAAAATACCAAAAAGAACGCAGCGACCGGGCAGCAACCAAAATCCAAAGCACGTTCCGTCGCCACGCCGCCATGAAAACGCTGAGCAAGAAAAAGAACGCCATCCTCACGATCCAAACTCAACTCCGCACAATCAATGCCGCACGTGTGCTGGCCAATCTTCGCCGGGACAGAGCCGCTGTCAAGATTCAAAGCTACCTTCGTGGGCACTTGTCACGAACAGCGTACCGCGCCACGTTGAACAGAATCATTCTATTGCAGAGTTGTGTGCGTAGAGCGCGGGCTGTTGCACAAATGAAAGTCTTGAAGGTGGAGAGTAAGAGCGTTGGTAAACTGAAAGAGTTGAACTACACGCTTGAGAACAAGATTGTGGAGCTCAGTCAGAGTGTCAAAGCGCGTGGACTTGAAAACAAGGCTCTTGTTGACAAGATTGCTTCTCTGGAAGGACAGGTTGTTTCTTGGAAGGAGAAGTTCTCCCGGGTGGAAAGCAGCAGCAAGAATGCTGTCGGACAGTTGGAAGGAAACGCTGTCGAGTTGAAAGCAGAGGTGAAAGCTGCTGTTGAAGCGAAAGACGGATATATGAAGGAAGTGGAACGTTTGCACTCGGAACTTGCCAAAAAGGAAGCTGTGATTGTGGGGCTGCAGACAGATTTGGGAAAATCAAAGGACGAAGTGCGGAAATTGAAAGACGAACTTCTTCACAAGCCTCCCGCTTATTCGCCGGCCACTCGTGGCGCCTCAGTTACCTCAGACGACTCCACATCGGCGGCTCAACTTAAGAGGGAAAATGCTCTTCTGAAGGATCAGATTGCGAAGCTTGTGGAGCGATCTGCAACCGTGGAGTACGAGCGAAAGGTTCCCGCCGTCTACCCCACTGAAATCAAGGCAATGTCCGCTAAAGTTTCAGAAGTCCACGTCCAGCCTATGGAATCTGTGGAATATACGGTGAGAAAAGATGAATTGAAATCCGCCAACAGTCTTGACTTGCCGTATTTAATTGCATCATTGGCGGGATTGATTTGTATTCTTGCTCTTCGAATGTTGGACACGTTTGTGCTGAGCAACTTGTGATGCCAGCAAATGCGTATCTTTTTTTATTTGGTTGGCTGGGGAGATTTTGCTGGGCATGGTCTTTTGTCGGCGCACCCCTCTCCTTTTGCCCACCCCTCACCACCCCTCCTAGATCATACATATATAGACCTTGCCAAGTAATAAATTAACTGGAATTTCTATTTGCCTGTGAAACAGAACCCCACACCCTCATTTGATGACAAGGCTTTGGAAGAAGAAATTATTGACTCTCTCATCACAAATCTCCGAATCCCGTTGCCAAGTACACAAACAATCGCGACTCGATCCGAAATCTTTTTCCCGGCTCATTTGATTGGTCTGTCCATGAAACAACTGCTGCTGTTTAACCTTGGCACTCGAACTCAAGTTGTCATGTCGAACATCACAACGGGTTTGTTAGCTTGCTCCCCTCGTTGGAATGTCTCTGTGCTTCAGCTGAAAAATGTTGCGTTCTTATTTTGTTATCCAGCCATTCAACTTCTGGCCAAGCGCTTTGAGGATGACTACGTCTCCGCGTTCTGGCTATCCAACTGCTTCGAATTAAGCTGCATTTCCAAATTCCTGCACACGCAAATGGAGGCACGCTACCGAAGCGAGTTTGAAGGCTCGGAAACGGAATTACTGCTCAAAAAAGTTCAAGGAGATTTGACAAATATCATGACGGACATTTACGCTGGATGGATTAAAGTGTTGAAGCGCAGGTTGGCGAATATGATTGTTCCTGCCGTGGTTGAGAATCAGTCGCTTCCAGCTTACATCAGGTATATTTCTTTTTTTAATGCTTTTGATTCAAAAGATGAGGAGTGTAACTTTGCAAAACTTAACCTGCAGTAAGCAAGTGGGTGCATCATGGTCCAAAGTCGGAAAGACTCCAGGAGGAACGCAGTTCAAAATCGAGCAACTTCTCAGCTTTTTGAACAAGCTGTCGAAAACGTTAAGGTGTTACTACATGCACGAGAAAATATCGTCTCAGATTCTTACGGAACTGGTTCGCGTGATTGGAGTGTCCGCGTTCAATCATATTCTCGTTCGCAAAAATTTTGGTACTTGGAAACGCGGCATGCAGTTGCAGCATAATGCGCAGCGGTTGGATGAATGGTGTCAGGCGCAAAATATTCCAGCGGGTAAACAAGAGCCTTTGTTTTTTGGCGTTTTATTCCTAAATCCATATTTATTGACGATGGCTGCTTTTCAATAGCCGCAGTTCATTTGCAACCATTTGCTCAAGCGGCAAAGCTTTTGGTTTTGATGAAAACTCCGCCCACAGATGCCGAAATTGTGTTTAAAGAGTGAGGAGTCCTTTTTTTCCCTGTCAAATTCTGTCGATTGAAGGGTTCTGTTCCCGCGCACAGATGCTTTCTCCTTAATCCGACCCAAATCAAGAAATTTCTGTCTTTGTACTATGCTGCAGATTTCGATTCGCCTGTGAGTGCATTTCTTTACTGGCACAGCGATATGACAGTTGTGCTTAAAAAACAACAACAAACAGCTTCCCCCCCAACTTTTAACTGCTGTGAACTCGCGGGCGAATCAGAACCACGAGGAGGGCGGCGACATTCTGTCCCTGGACTCGGAGAACGTGGCTGAATTTGTGGAGCCAGCCTCTCGGCCGCTGGAAACAGGGATCGATCCTTTCATGCCGCAATGGCTTTCGTTGCCTCAAATCCGCACGTTGATTGGTTGAGTTGAATCAGACTTTATATATATTTTTTGGTTCATTTTACTTCCAATTTTATTCGGGCAACTTCTCACCGCGATTCACGACCACTCCAAATACACCCATTTTACCTCGCTGTTTCAAATCCAGATCATCTTTTATATCAAATAAATAATTCGAGTCTCTCCCTGTTTTCGCAAGCAGCGACCTTGCGTTGGCTGTTATACGAATCTCTTGGGGTCCGCTGAGCGTTTCAATCATGGACGCAATGTTCACAGTTTCCCCCATCAACACCAGTTTGGGCACTTTGCCAATAATGCCACCGATCGCCGGGCCAGAGTGAATCCCAATTTTAAGCATAAGACGCGCCGATGTTGAAGAAAGATACTTTGTGGCATCCCACCGTGACGCCCACTGCACAAGTTTAACGGCAACGTCGAGAATGTCGAGAATATCTCTGTCATACGCGTCAGGTACTCCAGCGACAAGAACGCAGGCATCAATGACCCGCTCGGTAATGTGTACCGTTGTTGAGTGGTCCGAGTTTCCAGATTCGATTGCGCCGTCGATTGCTTTGTAGTAGCATTTCAAGATTTCCATCAGCGTTTTGGGGAACCCGCTCAGTTGCTGGACATAGCGGCTGAAACCGGCGATCGAAACTACCATGACAGTCACACTGTTGAATATAACTGGTTTATGCATCACGTCAAAGTCGGGGGAAACTCCTGTCATGGCGAAATAAGACACGGCGTGGTTGAAGAGACTGTTTGATATCCCTTGCGGCAGAAGAGACAGCCGGCCAGCGACAAAGTCTCGCTGCAGCGAATGCACCTTTGATTGGAGATACTCCAACTCCAAGTGCGATCCTTCAACCTTCTTTTCGACTTCTTTCTTTGTCGACAGAAGCGAATGAACGGCGTTCTCCTGCTCGGCGTTCAGTTGGCGCGTGAGAATGTCGATTTGGCGCTGGTACTCATCCTTTACGCTCTGCAACCTTGTTTCGCTCTCCGCCAGCCGCTTTGTGACGGCTTCTCCCAAGTTGATGGACAGGTGAGATTGGGCGCTTTCGAGCTGGAGCATGTACAGGTTGATTTCGCGCGAGTACGCTTTCGATAGGACTAGCTCCGTTCCGTTATGCTTTCCTCTAAAGAACGGGGTAAGGCGGCTTTGGATTGCGTCCAGGCAGTCGCTCACGCTGGGTCGGTTATCCGGATCAAACGACCAGCACTTTTTGATGAGCTGAGAGGGGGGTGAGTACTCTAAGGACACTGCTGACGAATAGAAGGGGGCATTTCCTTACCTTGACAAGCGCTGGATCCAGTTGTGTGGAAAGAACCGGCCGGAACACTTCACCTCTGTCCGAAGGCAACTTCTTGATGACGTCGTCCAAATTGGAGTGTTCAGCAAACGGTTTTGCACCGTCATTGAAGATCATGTTCATAATTAGTCCGACGCTGGGAGGAGTTGTTACGGGGTGTTGACAGCAAAATAAAAAAGGAACTCTGCCGGAGTTTGAACTGCGCACCTGTACACATCGCCAGCTTTTGTTTTGTAATTCCTCGGGTAAAGTGTGACATCCTCCGGCGCTGCAAACAGCCAGGCCGCATGCAGTCCATACGAATCAAAAGCAGCAGTCTCCAAAACGCGCTCCGCCACTTGCTCGAAATTTCCTGGATACACTCTCAGCCTCCAATCTTCCGTGACGTAGCAAGTTCGCGGAGACAGCTTTCCATACGGCCGCCGTCTGTGTAGAAACTGTACAGCCATCAAAAGATCTCGGCACAGCGAGAGCTTGATGACTTTTGGAATGGGAAATCGTGTGCAGCAAAGGGCATCCTCCAGACAACCTCTGTCGCATGCTTTGATGATGATGTTGAACTTGTCGGCATTGAATTCCAGTTTCCGTTTAGGTGGTTTGACAGAGAGGCTGGCGTCAGGGGGTATCGGAACAGCGGCAACCACAAACTCGGTAATGTTTTCATGCGCAATGCGCCGGAGCTTTTTCATCTGAGTTGTGATGGTCCTAACGTTTGTTTTGATTTTGACGGCGGTTGCAATGTCCTTTGCTGTCAGGGATTCGTTTTGAACTTGTCCGCGATTCGTAGCCTTGAAACGAAAGGTAAACGCAGCCTTCTCGGAAGCTTTGTACGTGATAATAATGACTGGCGCGGCTTGTTTGTGTTCCAAGTTTCCAAACAACGCCACGGAGTTTCCCTCCTTGACCAAAGTTGAGGATGACGAAATCAGCGAATCACGTCTCTCCGCCGCGTTTTGATGCTTCGAAGATGTGTTGGCGGCAAGCGTTGCTGAAGCCATGGCAGCGGCTTCCACACTGGCTTCAGCAGATTCTTGAATGGAACTCTTGGGACCCAGCCAGACGCAACCTGGCCGCGGATGTATTGAAACGTTCCCATCGAAAGGGAGGATTAGTTGTTGTCGCGGGTTGAATGGCTCGTCATCCTCATCGGACCTCCAGCAACTCATTTGCTGGCAATCCCTTTGTTGGATTTCCCGAAAACAGAACGTCAGCCCTACAAGGCCATCATACACTTCTTTATTTTCGCTACGCATCATGCCAGAGCCCAGTGGCTGCAGGCAAAGATTACTGCCAGGTCCACCACACGTAAAGGATACAAGTAATCCAAAGCTGATGCTCTCCATTTGTCGGACATGGTGGAGTCAGTTATTGAGGTCAACCAGCAGGGTCCTTGCTTGTCCGAAATAGTTGATCTGAAATCAAACCACGTTTGAACTGTTTCCTCACGCGTTCTTGTTTCCAAAAAAGAGTTCAACATTTCCTGATAAAATTTATTTATGAAGTCAATTAATTCAAGTATCCGCGCTACTGCTCCTGAAGCGCGTTCGCGCCTCGCGAAGTCATCCGAATCTGCTTCCGTGCTTCAATCTTGAGTAAACGCGCGTCATCGTCTTCCCTGGCCTTCAACTCAAGCTTAGCAAACAATTCCTCGTCTTGTGCCGGAATCTGCGCAATCTGTGCTGGCTGTAAATGACCTCGCATCATGACTTGTTTAGCGGTCCATACGGGATAGTTTTCAGTTCGTACAAGTTCTTGCAAGATTTCCAATGAAATGCCGTTGCCGTTGACACGCTGCGGGTTGCTCGCTAAAGTGTCGGAAGCTACGTCGTCCGCCGGTTTCGCTTTCTTGGGTGCCTTTTTGAGCAGCATTTCAGATTCAACAGCTTTTGAAATTAAAAGACTGGATGCAATGATTTCAGGGATACGCAAGAACGGCGCCGATAATCGGAACCCTGCCGCAAAGGATTGGCCGCCGTCAGAATTATTCTGCGCCTTGGATTCGCGCAAAAGAACAAGTGGAAGTTGGTTAAAGTTTCTGGGAATAGCAAGTTTGTGGGACAGGTGGTTGTGTTCGAAACGGTACGTGACTGTGGCGTGGTGTATGACGTCTTCATTGGTTTGCTAAGGGCACTCATTTTTAGCGACATATTCAAACAAATGCGATAGAACTCACGCTGCCTATTTCATTGATTAGAAGAGGTGTGAGCTCCTGAATATTAAAAAGACGCTTCAGGTTAAGTTCATGTTTGGAACTATATCCACGCAATGATTCACCTTCACTCGGTCTTCACTCAGCTGTTCGTATGTAAACCAAACAGCAGCATTTGCGCGCGGGATCGGCGATGCCGGAGTCGGGGTGCTCCACTTAGTCAGGAACTGGACACGACAAGCCGCCAAATCGGTCCCTCTGTGCTCCGTCTCATACTTCCACCATCCTGCACCCCCTTTGCCCACCTTGTGAGCGAGATTGCTCGGTGTTTGTCGAATTGAATTTGGTTTTAGTTTTGCAGGTGGTGGTAGTTCTGACGTTGTTGACCGCTTCGTTGGAGGGGTTTCTGCGTGTTTTTCTTCGGCTTGGGGAACTTCTGATTCGTTGTCACTAACGTTGATGTTGGAAGGCTCGTTATCTTGTGCTGTCATGTCTTGATTGTTTGTAGCTGGAATATCCGTTGTTTCCTCACTATTTTCGCCCATTGCATCCTGTGGGCTGACCTCCAACGTGGTTTCAATGGCTTCTTGTGCTTTACTGGCATCGATAATAGCCTCAGCATCTTCAACAACTTGGGCAGCTTCGGCAGTGTCCGCAACACCTTCAGTAGTGTCAGGGACAGTGGTAGCTTCCACGGCCACGGCAGCTTCAACAGCTTTAACAGCATCAGGAACTTCGACGACCTCAGTAACCTCGGCACTTTCACCAGAGTCAATGTTGTCAGTGGCATCGGCAACTTCAGCAACATCAACTACGCCAACATCAGCTTCAACTTCAACAGCCTCGACCTCAGCCTCAGGAACGTCAGATATTTCGGGTTCGTGAGTGATGGCTTCATCCGTGTCAGCAACTTCGGTGTCCACAGATTCTTGTTCCAGTGACGGTACAGTCAAAACGCTCGCATCTTTTGGAGTAACTTTCGCCGACTGAGTAACTACAGAATCAGGAGCTGCAAACTCATTCTTTTTTGCGTTGAAATACGTCGGTGCAACAGGAGCAAACCCAGTCTCCTGCGTGGCATTTTGAAAGTAGCTGACATCCCAGTACGATAGAATCGCGTCCACAGCTCGCAAGGCTTCATTTTCGATGGACTCGGACAAGTTCATTTCTCTCAGGTCGTCTCGTACTCTTTCTTTTTTCCTTCAAATAACAATAGTCACAATAGACGCGGCATAAACAATGCAAAGAAAAAACACACATCCCCCACAACCCACTTATTTTCCCTTATTCCTTCTTTCTTTGAGAACGAGTTCTCGTTGCTGCCACTTCAGAAGTTGCGTCCATGGTTTTGGATTTTTTGGGTTGTTGATTTCCGTCTACTGCAGACGCTCCCCGCTTTGTACCAGCGATACTAGTCTGCTGTTGTACCTTTTGTTCAGCAGCCTCGGTCGCAGTTTTTTGGCCATCCACAACAACGGTACCGTTTTGTCCATTAGGTGAGGGTTGACCAAGAACCTCAACCTCGCCGGCTCCCACATCAATTTCGTTCTCCTCCCCACTCGCATTGCTACCCCCGCATTCTGATTCCGTTCCCGTGGCTGCAGAGGTTTCAGTGACGGTATCCCGGTGCGATGTGGCAACAATTGTGTCGCCTTTTAAAAATGCAACTCTTTCGGAGGGGATTTGTGCTAAGGCGGCATTTCCTGATAGTCGTTGTAAATGGTTTTTTATCCATGGATGATTCAGGGCTTGAAGGGCGGTGAGGCGTTTTGATGGGTCCACGACAATCAATTTTCGAATCAAGTCCTTCGCTGTTTACAAGCCAAGTGGTTAAAAACGCGGTTCCAGAACATGAATAATATAAAATCGAGTCCTGTACCTTCTGCAGAAATAGTGTCCCACCAAGGCGAGGGAAAGCTGAACTTTCCAGTCTTGATTTGATCCATCATACTTGGTGGAGCAAGCTCATCAGAGAAGGGTGGCTGACCAACAAGGCTTGAAATGTGGGATAATCAACATTTTTGAATATTGTCTCGCCGAGTTCTGCAAAAACAACCCTCACCAAATATACAGGACAACGCCGCAGCTCCAGAGATCAACTTCACTTCCATATGCGCGACTACTTTTTCCCATCAACACCTCTGGAGCAACATAGTTTGGTGTTCCACACAAGGTTGAGGTGAAATCCGTGACCAGTTTTGCCAATCCAAAATCAGATATTTTTAGACGCAAATCTTCAGGGTCCGCCGTGGCCAACAGAATGTTTTCTGGTTGAAAAATCATTTGATTAGCAATGCAAAATGATTTCGAGGGCAGATTAAGCTGCACCTGGCTTCAAATCACGGTGCACAATCTCCCGTTGATGCAGATACGCCAACGCGTGAAGGATCTGAATCATGAGAATTCGAGATTCGTCTTCAGTAAACTTTCCACGTTCGATGATGCGGTCAAACAGTTCTCCTCCCTTTGCACTAAAAACAGCGCATAAAATGTTAGACATTACAATGAAGGTGCAAAACATTGAACAAACACTCAACTATTCCATTACAATATTAACGGTATCCTGTAAATCAAAAACTCCACCAATTTTGATGATACAAGGCTGTAAGGAGTGAGAACATGAGCATTGTTGAGTGAGGTGGCAAAACAAGCATAAATGAACGGGCCGAACATGGTTGACAGCCATCAAGATTCCAATTTCCTGCTCCAAGTTTTTAAGAACTTTCGCGTTTCCTTGAAACATTTTCTTGTTCAAGATTTTGACGGCGCTCTTTGCTCCAGATGCCTTATGGACACCCAGTTTCACAGTTGCAAAGTTGCCGGATCCCAAGTCCTTTGTCAGCTCGTACGCATCGTTGAATGACTGGAATTGATATCGGAGCAGCACAGATGAGTACGCCTGTCTCGATCAAAAGTTAAAAAGGACGCTTTACACTGATCACTTGTTCCTTCGGCCGAATAAACATCCAAACTGGCAAACAAAAAACACGGCCTCAGAACGGCAACAAACATAAAAAACTGTTTTTACATTTGTCGTCAAACTTCTTTTTTGACGATCCGTTCTTTGCGAGCTGAATGGAGTCCCCGTTCATGAGTTTGAACCGTTTCCCTTTTTCGATTCTTGCGCCGTTCACAAACGTCCCGTTTGCGCTCACTGATATACAGCCGGGGGTTACAACAACGCAAGGTCCCAAATGCGGCTTTTCAGAACTCACTGTCTTCGATGAAGCACTCGTATTGCGCGACGCCGCCCTTGCCCACCAACGCTTCCTAGAAACACACCCCGCGAGTAAGATCATTGAATGCAGTGAATCGCGCAAGGGAACAGACCATGTAGATCAGGGCATGGCGCTTTGAAACTTGCGAATGGTTGACGACAATATCGCACTCTATCGTTTATAAAACCAAACATTCAACTCCACGCTGGCACATGACCCTGAACAAGGAGAGCAAGACAAAGCCGGACATACCCGCATGCCGCCCGATCAAATACCCGGACTTGTCTTTGTTCGACAGCTTCACCGACTCGACATGGCCGGACTTCTTATCCTCGGCATCCAGCATGCCCCACCAGTCGCCATCCGCATTCGCTTCCGAGACCTCGGGTGTTGCATTGGGTTGCTCTGTCGTTGATGTGATGCTGTGCGCTGGTTCAATTTTAGACATTTTTCTGGATTTTCATAAAAAAAAAAGTGGGGAAGAGGAAGCCACCAACTCCTGACTCTTGCCCCCGTCTTCTCCCGATTGGTGAGAAATACGATAGCTTTGGAAGCGACACCTCTTTCCCTTGTACTCACACGCTACTTCTGTCTTCCTTTAGAAATTGCTCGACTTTCTTGTCCCAGCATCTTCCTCATCGAAACGCGTCCCTTCACAACGACTCTTTCGGCAACCATGGCTGCACCGCTCTCTTCCTCACTCCCAGAGTTTTCAACGCGTCAAAAACAGCATCCCGGGTTCCCTGTCCAACAAGACGATCACAGATCAACTGTCGTTGAGCAGCGAGGGCAATCTCAACACCAACACCACCGCAACCAGCAACACCCAGAATGTGCTCAAGCCCACGGCACTGCAGCACCAGAAATGATTGGCGAAGGAAGTAGAGATACCCACGCACTGGCCAACAGCTTCCCAACAAGTCATCACGCGAAACCTCCGCCGTCGTTGAGGCAATTTCTTCAAGCGTCTCGGAAAACTGGCAGCGCTGGATCGTTTCATCCTATGCAAGAAAGCTTCAGTCCAGTGAGTTCTTATCTCGACATCTTTTGCTTCTTTTGCAAGCGGCGTGCTCTTCATGTTCCTTGATTTTTAACCTGCTTGTTTCAAAACCAGGCTTACCCTCCGAACCACGCCCAATCTGAAGTCACGCTTGCCGAAGATTTAACGCTACCACCTCCAAGCCTTCCATTTCCACAGCAATGGGACACAGCGTTCGCAGATACTCCTGTACCTGAACAAACACCGTCATCTGAACCAACGCCAGAGGACACTGGCAGCAATTTTCAAGCCATGATCGTGCACGAAGGACCTAGAGTCGGAGACTTTATTTTGACAGATACCCTTGGCGAAGGAACGTTCGGCAAAGTGAAGCTGGGAGTGCATTGGAGAACCGGTGAAAAAGTAGCCGTGAAGGCTATCCAGAAATCAAAAATCAAGACGGTCAAGCAGATGAATAGCGTTCAGCGAGAAGTTCGACTGATGAAGCTACTTAAACATCCGCATATTGTGGATGTGAAGGAGACTCTGGAGGATGAGAACGAGGTACGCGTTTTGGATTCGTTCCCCAACAAATCTTCTCAGGCGAAATATCTACCAACCAGATCTTCCTTGTGATGGAATACGCGAGCGGCGGCGAGTTGTTTGACTACATTGCCAAGCAGTGTCAGCAGGATGAAAACATGGCCAGAGTGTACTTTCGCCAAGTTGTTTCCGCAATCAATTATTGCCATCAGGTGAGGACTTTCTTCAAACTGCCTGAAACGGGCCACGACGCCAACATCTACTTTTTGAAAACAGAACTCCATCATCCATCGCGACTTGAAGCCAGAAGTATGCTGGTTTTTTAATGTCTTCACTCAGTAATCGTTTTCTGCTCAAAACAGAACCTTCTCCTCGACAAAGACGGAAACATTAAGATTATTGACTTTGGCTTTGGAAACACGTTTCACCGGGATAGAACGCTTGACACGTATTGCGGGTCGCCGTACTACGCTGCACCCGAAATGGTGAAAGGGATACCGTACACAGGACCTGAAGTCGACATTGTAAGCATGGAAACGCTTGTACCAAAAATTTGAGTGTCTGTCTCTGACCTTTCGTCACTTTTTTCATCAGTGGAGCATGGGTGTCATTTTGTACGCACTCATCACCGGAAATCTTCCCTTCGATTCCCGAGACATGCCCATCTTGTACTCGCTCATTGCCAAGGGAGACTACCAGCGGATTCGGACGAGTGACAGTAAGTTTTGTTGTGGGCTCTTGTTTGTGATGAGGGCACTGTGATACTGACGATGATGCGATTAACTCATACAGCTGCCAATGACCTTGTTTCAATTATGCTTGTGGTGGATCCAACCAAACGCGCTAAAATCTCAGAAGTCATTGACCATCCGTTGAGTGCATCGCGGTTGTGGGGGACTACCAAAGCTAATGCATCGATATCTTTATCACGCAGATGGACAAATTACGGGTACACTGAGAAAATCCAATGCCACATTGTTGCTAGACCTGCAATTGTGGAACAACCCTCAGCGTCGGCAATCAGCGAACTGGTTTCGTATGGAATCAGTGAACGCGAAATCAAGCGTTTGCTGAGTATCGACTGCGGGCTTCATCCCATCAAGAGTCTGTATTTTCTCGTGGCGGATTACTTGGGTAGAATAGAACGACATAAACTAAAACGTGAGTGCAATGTGTGAGGCGTGTGAGTGTTGGACTGGGTAACTTACCGAAGATTTCTATTGCAGCTGGACAGTCATTAACAGCACTTCAACCGATCCCACGTGAGGACTCTTCAAAAAGCACTGCTCAGCCGCGCAACTACCATGCCCAACAACAAACACAACAGCCGCAACAGCACTCCCAGTTTCGTCCTACTTCGGCGCCAGTCCAGATGAACACAAACTACTTTTACGCATACCAGCAGCACCACTCATCTAACGCGTCTCCCGTTGGTCATTCACACTCTGCAATTTCCAGTCCCTACCACGCACCTCAATACACTTTCATGCATCCACACTCTCAACACTCGATGCAATTCTATTCAGCCAGTAATTCACCTGCTCCGCACAGTAACCCACATTTCGATTCCCCAGTTTCTATGCACGCTGCGAGTTCTCCGGGTAGCCTGCACTACCCTTACCCTACATACCAACAGCAGCAGCAGCAACAGCAACAGCCTTTCTATGTGATGCCCCCACCATCTCAGTACCATTACCCAACCCAAATGCAGCAACAGTCTAGAAACCATCAACAGCAGCACCCACAAATATCCCAACTGATTTTACAACAGCAGATTCAGCGACAGCATAGTCCCTTCCAAAACCATAGTTTTGGTGCAACTCCCATAAAAACAAACGCACCCATCCCGTCACAACGGCAACAGCCACAAATGCAAGCGTCACCTCAAAACTACGACGGATTCAATTTTCAACCCGTGAATTTCCACCAACCTTCGGCTCTGCCGCGGTTACAGTTCCAAGCCGAGCAACCGCCCGTACTCACACTGCAGCAGCAAGCGATTCTGCACCCTCCCAGCCAAGGTCGTACCTCCGTGTTCAAATCGTCGCGTGAAGAGTTGCAGCAAGTGGCTGAAGAGGCAGCGCAACCTTTGAGTGCAGAGACAAAGCAATCAACGAGTCCTGGTGGTCGGCTGTTTAAAGCGATTGCCGCTGTGGCGATTCGGACTGCATCTGCAGCCGGGCGTGGTAAGCTTGGGAGAAGCAGGAATGGCGAAGGTAAAGCATCTCACCCTTTTCTTTTGCCCTTTTCTTGTTTTCTAATTGAATGCATGAATGCTGCTGGTAGATGAACCCTCCGAGACAGGAATGGATGAACCTTCGGACACGACATCAGATGACCGACCGAGCCGAGTCTACAATACTCGCATCTCTTCGAGCATCAGACCCGGCACAACTGAGCATGTACCATCGAGAAACATAAACAGCAGCCGAGAGTACAACCGTACGACGGATGAAGGGAGCGATGTTGTGTGGGGCATGAAGTGGACAACTGCGCATCGACCGCCAGTCGAGGAAGACGATGAAGCGAGCGACGGATTGGGAGATGATGAGGACTATGGTAGGAGAGGGTCTGTGACTGTGCGGGCTGTTGCGAGGGAGAGTGTGGGTGCTCGTACCTCAGTTGCGCAGGCGAGAGAGGATGCCGGGAAGAGTGGGGTCGCTGCTGCACGAACCAACACAAGTTTAATCCATCGGTTGTTTGGAAAGAAATGATGGAAAATGATGGACGGCGCGAATTTGGTTCTCTGGTTTTTTCCTCAAGTTTTTCACTGGCTTCCTTTCAAAGAACAAAAAAGCACACTCTATGAAGACTGGCGATGCCAATGAATATGTACTTCCAAATTAGCTACTGGTGTCCCACCAGCGTCTTCCGGTAGTGCGAGTATTCACTTGCCACGTCCGAGCTGGCAAGTGAAACAGCCCAAGAAACCGGCCATATCCACTGAGGCAGCGTCGTGGGCATTGCGCATTGCGATGAGCCTGATCAATGTTGAGGCGTTGTTGCTGCATATATGTAAGGAAGAGTTTCGAAAGTCTGCGTTTTCTGCATTTGTCAAAGCTGGTCGCAATGCAAATAATGATTCGTTTGGGCCTCAGAGCATTGTCGGAAAAGTGATGGCGCGTGGTTCCCATCTGCATCTTCAGAACTTACCAGTGCATACTGAGAAAAAAACTGTTTGTTTTACAAAATCATTTTACATTATAAAAACATTTTTTGGTGACAATTTCTGTCGAAGCAATCTTTGTTGGAATGCGATGCAGCCAGCACCGGCTGAACTAATCTTACAAGACGCAGAGAGCGCGTCGTACGTGTCTCTCGAGGGAGCCTGCGAAGACTCGCTCGACACGTTGGCTTCTTTGCCCACAACGGACTCGAAGACCGCACGAGTGGAGCACCCGCAACTGCCTTTAGAAATCTGGCTGTACGTGCTCATGTTTGTCCGGGATCCCTCGCAGTTGGTGATGCTGAACAAGAGCATGGCTATGGCTGTGTTCAGCGTGTATGCTGTCGACGGGCTGTCAAAGTCGGCGATTACGATCCAGGCGCAGTACATTATATCAAGGTACAGGAGATGGGTTGCTTTTTTTGTTGTTGGGGTGGTTGTGTGAAGTCTGATGTCTTCTTTAACAGATTCGGGCTGAAGTACGCGTTGCCAAGCTTGCCAAGATGGTCGTTTTTCACAAAAGGTCCATCTTCGTTGTCGCCTATTCAGCCACTGTCTGAACGACCGGTGCGTGGAGAATGCCAGTTTTGCCAGCCGTACTACAAATTGAAGGAACAGATGCGGATGAAGGAACAGAAGCGCTGGTTCAAAACACTACGGCGCAGGATATGGCTTCCCGCGTGGAAGTACATTGAATGGATGAAGGGAGTGTGCGTGTGGCTGTGGATATCCATCGTTTCTGTGGTCTTGTGTCGGCCAAGAAGACGGAGAGGCGGAAGCCGCCAGGTCGATCTGCACCACATCAAGCAGTCAGAAATTGCCAGCATGCAAGCACTGAGCGAGGTTGTTTCAGTTGTGATGGTGGAATCTTCAAGACTGGCGGGTGAGGGCAAACGAACCAACAACGTCCGGCGAAGCAAAGTCGGCCATGTTCGGCAATCGGCGCAAGCAGCAGCGGACAGAATGTCGCAGGAAATCGCGCTCCGCGACATCAACTACGCGTCTTCACCGTGCCGCCTTGAGCGCCATCAGATCATTCTCCTCCACTGCATCATTCGCCTGGGCGCAGTGGAAGACCTTGGTCCCATCATTGAATACGCAGCCATTGTCAGCCACTTGAACCTGCTCGGAACCATTGTCCAGTACACGGAGCGCAGACCCGCGTTTGAGTCGAACTCTGAAGTGCCCAGTCTGATTAGTCAGCCAACCAATTTGGAACCCTCCCCCTTCCTTCTGAACGGACGCGTTCTGGCTGAATGCACGCGTCGCCAGAACCACCGCCTGATGCGCCATCTCTGCGAACGACACAACGCCGCAAAGCCAATCAATCGCGGCTTCATGTCAGTCGAGATTGCCGCGGACATGCGCGACACGACTGCGCTGCGCATCCTGATTGAGCACGGCGCTAAGGCCTGCGCCGAAAACAGCAATGACGAAATCGTTGGTAATTTTCGCTGAATTTTGCTTCTCTTTTTTTTTCCCCCTTTTGTCGTCACATTTGAGTACAAGCTTACTAGTGAATTCCAGACGACGACCAGCTCGAGGCGGCGCGAGTGCTTATTGCCCTTCTGCGCGCCGCAACAATCCGAAGAGTCTTTGGCATCCCTATGCGCGAGGGTGGCCGCACCCAACGCGTTATTGAAGCGCTCATTCTGGCGCAATACAAGCCGCAAAACCAAGTGTCATTTCTAGAATTTGCAGATACGTTTCTGGTGCCCATGCTTGTGGAGGTAAGGTTATTTTGCGACACACCCTTATTTCATTTAGCTTATGACACGTGTTCTCCCCTTGTACCTTTGTAATCCAATCCCAAGGTGGGAAGTGTAGGGTTGTTGCGAGCAGCGTGGGACTGTGGCGTGGACCTGGACATCAACGACAGCATGCCGCTCTACTTTAGCCTCATTAGCGGCCACTGGCGCGTCGTGCGCTTCCTCACCCACGAAGTCGCAGTCATCCAAATCCGCGACTTGGAAGCCGAGCGGCGCCGCTTGAAACGAACTTGGCGTATCCGAATGCACGCTATCGA
Organism: Chytriomyces confervae; assembly: GCA_006535975.1. Lineage (NCBI taxonomy): Eukaryota > Fungi > Chytridiomycota > Chytridiomycetes > Chytridiales > Chytriomycetaceae > Chytriomyces > Chytriomyces confervae. The sequence goes on from QEAP01000057.1 coordinate 52,316, forward strand.
TAAACAATCCGATTTGGTATTTTTTCAAAAATTTTGGCATGAACGGAGGAGGGGCAGTTTTTTGGTTGAGCTTGTTGCTGTGTATTTGAAGGGTTGGTGGGATGTGAGGATGCAGGAACGGCGGGAGCGGAAAAAGTCAACGTATACGGATATGCGGCGGTCTAGTGTCCGCGTAGTTCCCGATCTCGCGAATGCCAATTCCGTCACGTTTGTGCCCGACTATGGTGCAGACCAGGATCCAGCCAGGAACAATCCATCCTTGGATTCCGTCAAAGAAAACATTGGAGACCGCTTCTACAAAACCGAACCTGGCGTCGTTCGGCGTAGATCTATCCGAGTCCAATCCGTGTTTCGAACCAGAAGACTCATTGGAATCGTGATTATTATTGTACTTCATGCTATCCTGGTCTGCTGGTTCTTGTACACGCTCGCCATGATGGGGATTTCAGTGTACTGCTATTACACCAATCAGTCCCATATTGTTCGGCAGTATCATCAACCAGGCCAAGCATACAGTTTCCAGCGCAGGAGAAGTAGTACCGATGACTACGCACAGTATCGCTACTACTGGTCAAACCATACATACCCTCAACCAACCTCATACCCATCCCCGTCTCCATCACCCGCAACACCTACCAATAAACCCAGCAGTCGAGCCAACAGCGCAAGCACTTCAACCACAAGTAGCAGCAGCAGCAACAACAACAACAACTATGAAGAAGCCGTATACATCACTGGCTGGTGCGCGCAGAAATGCGAAACGAGCATCCTGGATTCAAATTATTGGTCCAAAAACGGGGCCGTGTTGTTTATGCTCACGTTTGCAACGTTTCTTGCGGAGAGGACGATGCCGCTGTATGGGATTCTGATTGGTTGCTTTGAGGTGGCTTCTTGGATGCTTAAACAGCGGCTTCTTTTAAAGATTGTGGAAATGAAGCGGAAGTTGCATAGAGTCCCGTAAAATCGGTGGAGGAACATTTTTATCGAGTATTTATTTTTATTTTTATTTT